>CAWWDL010000024.1:15000-19554 GCA_963942545.1 Oxycera nigricornis | reverse complement strand
ATCTGCTAGCTACAGTGTTGTTGTTGGCCAGCCTTCTGCTGGCTTTTTATTTCGCTTCAGAACTAACGGTACTCGTGCGTGACCTTTGCTGGCCTCTTGGTCAGCTTTTTATTTGCGTTTGCAAATAACGGGACTCGCGCGGTGTCCCTGTGTGCCACTTAAATCATAAATTGCCGGTTTTAGCCGGCTTTTTATTTGCCCCTTGGTGACAATTTTCGTGTCCGGTGTTTTGAACCCTAAGTGATTCTTGTGTTTTCTTTTCGAGCCCTTTTATACGGGACTCGCGCGGTGCCTTTGTCTGCCACCTGTGACCCGTAAATCATATAGTGCCGGTTTTTAGCCGGCTTTTATTTGCCCTTTTTGACAAGTTTTGTGTCCGGTTTTTTGAACCCCTAAGTGATTCTTGTGACTTATTTTGAGCCCTTTTGTGTTAGTGGCAACATATGCCTAGAAAGGCAGATTCTGGGGGAGTTGCCGAGAAGGTGACATCCCCCCCGTCGAAGAAGAAGCCCCAGGCGGATTCTTCAGAATGTGAAAGTGATGTGCCATTGGCGAATCTTACGGCGAGGCGAGTGTTGAGGTCATCCCTGGAGTCTATATGTGGGATGGATATTGCATCTGCTGCTTCCGACCCGTCTACATCTCGGAGGGGTAAGCGAAAGGCAACGAAGACAGGCGCTCCCCAGATGGTTCCCGTTAAAGGTTTGGACCCTTTTAAAATACCGATGGTACCAAGTAAGAAAGGCGATGCTGAGTTGGCTATTAGCGAGTTGCCGGGGCGGATCAATGAAATTATCATTGGCCACTCCGGTGACAGTCGTCTTATGGCAGACATAGGCATCGTCTTGGCTGAATATGGCGTAATTATAGCGAAACAAGAAGGCAGAATACAGCGCCTTCTAGGACGCATTGACGTCCTGGAACGCGAACGCACCGCGAACGTCCCAGTAACCACGTCGACAGCGGCCTCGTATGCTAGCGTTGCAAATCCCGCTGCTACGAGATTACCGATAATTTCTGCGCCAGCTGCTATCCCTGTTGTGGGACCAAAACCGGCCGAGACATGGTCGGTTGTTGTTAAGGCGAAAAAAGCCAACGGAACTTCGAAGCAGCTGGCCGATAAAGTGACCAAGGAGGTCTTACCTAAACTCGGAGTTCGGGTGCATGCTGTTATGCCCCTCAAATCGGGAGATGTTGCCATTCGCTTGCCATCCGAGTTGGAGCGGCATAAGGTGGCTAGCAGCAAGGAATTTGAAAATCTTGAGTTGGACGTGACCTTCAAGGACCGTCAACCTCGCCTTGTGGTACGGAACGTACATTGTTGTATCACTGATTCTGAACTTCTTGAGGAAATACATACTAATAACATGAGTAAGCACTCCAGCTGGCCCCGTTTCTCTAAGGAGGTTAGAATTGTTTCTAGGCCAGTTCGGGAGGGTGTAGATGCAACCTCCAATGTTGTTATTGAAGGCTCGACAGAATTGATTGATGAAATGTTGAAGCTGGATCGGTTATATGTGAAATGGTTCAGCTACCGGATCTGGCGGCAGGATCCGGTTCCAATGTGTTACCGTTGTTTGAGCTACGACCATATGGTTGCCTCCTGTAAGGCACGTGAGCAAACCTGCTCGCGATGCTCCCAGGTTGGTCACAGCGCTGCGTCCTGTACCAACGCTGCTAATTGCAGAAACTGTGCCTTCCGCGGGTTGCCAGCTGGACACCTAATTAAATCTACTGCATGCCCCACTTACGCTGCTCATGTGGCTAGGACCATGGCACGTCATTGATGGGGATCAAAATCCTGCAGCTGAACTGCGGCGGGAATGCCGCCGCTATGCATGACCTTGGTGAGCATATGTGCTCACACCGTGTTTCCGTTGCCCTGCTACAGGAGCCCTGGTCAGTTCGAGGCTCCGTTAGGGGCCTACCGCTTGGTATGCAAGTATTTGCTACCAGTGGGTCTGCAGGTGCTGCTGTGGTAGTCAACGATGTGAATGTCAAATGCATGCCTGTGCTTGTGGATGGTTTTGGTGTGTGTGTTCACTTGTCGTGCTCGTTTGGTGAACTGTTTGTAATAAGTGTTTACTGTGTTTTTAGTGAACCCATGGGTCCTTTTTTGTCATTCCTTGATCGTGCCCTGTTGCTTGTTGGCAACAGGCCTGTGATCATTGGTATGGATGCTAATGCACAGTCCCCGCTGTGGTATAGTAAGACCGCCGACGGCACTTCTGCCCATCGCGCGCTACAGCGTGGGCTGGAGCTTAGTAGTCTAGTGTTTGTTAACAGTCTGCATGTTTTAAATGAACCGTCTTCTCTGTATACCTTTGATGGACCAATGGGCTGTAGTGACATAGATGTGACGTTGGTTAATGACTCGGCTATGTCATTTGATTTTGTTTGGAGGGTTTCTGACTGGGGTGTCAGTGATCACAACCCCATTGAGATCACTTTGATCAGAAATGGTGATGTGGTCCCTGATGCGTATCCTGTCGTCAGGAGCTGGTGTGCACGTCAATGTAATTGGGCAACTTATGGAGCTCTGTACAGTGATTTCGTACGTAGAATCCCGCTGTCTGAGTTTCAAGCCTCCAGTGTTGACGAGCAAGTGCGAATCTTGTTAGAATGTATGAACAAGGTGAATGACAGTATGCTTAGTAGGACTCGCATGTCGAACCCTAAGCATGTTAAATGGTGGACTAGGGACCTTACGCAAAAACGGCGTGATGTTCGCCGCCTTAGAAGAGCTTTCCAGCGTGCCCGTTTTCGACGTGATTCTTCCGTTGATCAACTCAGGGCTGACTTTCGTCGCTGTGTTAGGGAATATCGTTCCCTACTTAGTGACACGAAGGAAGCTGATTGGAGGCGATTCGTGAGTGATAGCGCAGATGAACCGTGGGGACAAGCGTATAAGGTCTGTCGAGGTAAGAGTAGGAGGCATGATATCTCATGTCTCAGAGTCGATGGCGGCCTGCTCACTACTAGGGAGGCATGCATTCGCACGCTCTTGAATGAGTTCTTTCCTGCCGCGCCACCAGAGATGCGGTCTGTACCCCAGATTGGGCCTGTGGGAAACATTCCACAAGTACGATCTGAGGAAATCGATTCTAGCATAGCTAGGTTGCGTGCCAGGAGGACGCCTGGTTGGGATGGCATGACCGGTGAGATGTGTAAAAGCATCTGGCGGGTTGTGCCTGAATATATACAGAGTCTGTTCGATAAGTGTGTGAGTGAGGCCTACTTTCCGGCAGCTTTTAAGCTTGCTCGTGTAGTCGTACTCCTGAAGTCACCCGAGAAAGACAGGAGCAATCCTAGATCGTACAGAGGCATTTCACTCCTACCAGCACTTGGTAAAGTGTTGGAGAGGGTGATGACTCAGCGACTGGAGGAGCTTGTGTCCGAACGGATGTCGGATAGGCAGTATGGCTTCCGTACGGGGCGCTCCACTGAGGACGCCTGGCACTCAGTTAAAGAATGCGTTGCCATATCTAATTGTAAATATGTGTTAGGAATTTTTGTTGATTTTCGGGGCGCATTCGACCACATGAGTTGGTTGGCAATTTTGACCCTGTTGCGTGACCTCTGTTGTCCAGAATTGTTGCTTTGGGAGAGCTACTTCTCTTGCAGAAGGGCCTTCGTCCAGAATGTGAATGACAAAATTGAGGTTAATGTTGAGCGTGGATGTCCACAGGGCTCCATCGCAGGTCCATATATCTGGAACCTGGTGATGAATGAGCTTCTGTGTACCCTGGAGAGTGAATGCTTTGTAACTGCGTATGCAGATGACCTCCTGTTGTGTGTTGAAGGTAACTCAAGAAGTGTTCTAGAGAGTGTCTCCACCCGATTAATGTCTTGTGTGAATGACTGGGGTAAGAAGGTAGGAGTCGATATTTCTGCTGATAAAACGTGTTGCATGATGCTCAAGGGCAGACTATCAGCAAATCGACCGCCAGTTGTACGATTGAACTCCGGTAGTCTCAGATATGTGACCGTGGTCAGGTATCTGGGAATACAGGTTGGCGAGCGACTCAACTTCTTGCCCCATATTAGGAGTATGAAAGAGAAACTTTTGAATGTTGTTGGATGTCTGAGGCGTGTACTTAGGAAAGAATGGGGGTTAGGACGATGGGCAGTCAGAACCATTTATAATTGTCTTTTTGTATCATGTGCCACTTATGGTGCATCTGTTTTTGTTGGGTGCATGAGGTTGGCAAGCGGTGTTAAGCTTATGCTGGCATGCCAGCGTATATTGCTTTACGCCTGTTTGCCGGTGTGTAGAACAGTGTCTACCGAAGCAATGCAGGTACTCATGGGGGCTCCCCCCCTGGACCTTGAGGTCGTCCGAAAGGCTCAGGCTTTCTGGCTCCGGAGGGGACTCCCCATGGACTGTTTTGACTTGTTGGAAGTTGTAAATGTTGCAGCACTCAGTCGTTCGCAGGGGCGTAAGCTCCTGGATGACCGTATGATGTTCGAGTGGGACCAAAGGTGGAGGTCATCTGTTAATGGCCGAGTCACGTATGTATGGCTACCATGTGTACAGATTGCACGAGGGGGCCT
>CAWWDL010000024.1:0-10000 GCA_963942545.1 Oxycera nigricornis | reverse complement strand
CTCATTAGATCCTAATGAAAAATTTCAAAACATGCTGATAGAGCGGTATAAAACCGATTTTCAAATGAAAACCACAAATTATGAACACGTTCCATACAAAAGAAATGGACTTTCGAAGGGCTTGACTCAAAAACACATGCCCGCACTAAGCTCCATACGAGCGGTGCAAGTTCTATTAGAACCTAATGGAAAACGACACAAATTCCCACGTACCTCCATACGAGAGAGGTGTGGGCCTCATTAGATCCTAATGAAAAATTTCAAAACATGCTGATAGAGCGGTATAAAACCGATTTTCAAATGAAAACCACAAATTATGAACACGTTCCATACAAAAGAAATGGACTTTCGAAGGGCTTGACTCAAAAACACATGCCCGCACTAAGCTCCATACGAGCGGTGCAAGTTCTATTAGAACCTAATGGAAAACGACACAAATTCCCACGTACCTCCATACGAGAGAGGTGTGGGCCTCATTAGATCCTAATGAAAAATTTCAAAACATGCTGATAGAGCGGTATAAAACCGATTTTCAAATGAAAACCACAAATTATGAACACGTTCCATACAAAAGAAATGGACTTTCGAAGGGCTTGACTCAAAAACACATGCCCGCACTAAGCTCCATACGAGCGGTGCAAGTTCTATTAGAACCTAATGGAAAACGACACAAATTCCCACGTACCTCCATACGAGAGAGGTGTGGGCCTCATTAGATCCTAATGAAAAATTTCAAAACATGCTGATAGAGCGGTATAAAACCGATTTTCAAATGAAAACCACAAATTATGAACACGTTCCATACAAAAGAAATGGACTTTCGAAGGGCTTGACTCAAAAACACATGCCCGCACTAAGCTCCATACGAGCGGTGCAAGTTCTATTAGAACCTAATGGAAAACGACACAAATTCCCACGTACCTCCATACGAGAGAGGTGTGGGCCTCATTAGATCCTAATGAAAAATTTCAAAACATGCTGATAGAGCGGTATAAAACCGATTTTCAAATGAAAACCACAAATTATGAACACGTTCCATACAAAAGAAATGGACTTTCGAAGGGCTTGACTCAAAAACACATGCCCGCACTAAGCTCCATACGAGCGGTGCAAGTTCTATTAGAACCTAATGGAAAACGACACAAATTCCCACGTACCTCCATACGAGAGAGGTGTGGGCCTCATTAGATCCTAATGAAAAATTTCAAAACATGCTGATAGAGCGGTATAAAACCGATTTTCAAATGAAAACCACAAATTATGAACACGTTCCATACAAAAGAAATGGACTTTCGAAGGGCTTGACTCAAAAACACATGCCCGCACTAAGCTCCATACGAGCGGTGCAAGTTCTATTAGAACCTAATGGAAAACGACACAAATTCCCACGTACCTCCATACGAGAGAGGTGTGGGCCTCATTAGATCCTAATGAAAAATTTCAAAACATGCTGATAGAGCGGTATAAAACCGATTTTCAAATGAAAACCACAAATTATGAACACGTTCCATACAAAAGAAATGGACTTTCGAAGGGCTTGACTCAAAAACACATGCCCGCACTAAGCTCCATACGAGCGGTGCAAGTTCTATTAGAACCTAATGGAAAACGACACAAATTCCCACGTACCTCCATACGAGAGAGGTGTGGGCCTCATTAGATCCTAATGAAAAATTTCAAAACATGCTGATAGAGCGGTATAAAACCGATTTTCAAATGAAAACCACAAATTATGAACACGTTCCATACAAAAGAAATGGACTTTCGAAGGGCTTGACTCAAAAACACATGCCCGCACTAAGCTCCATACGAGCGGTGCAAGTTCTATTAGAACCTAATGGAAAACGACACAAATTCCCACGTACCTCCATACGAGAGAGGTGTGGGCCTCATTAGATCCTAATGAAAAATTTCAAAACATGCTGATAGAGCGGTATAAAACCGATTTTCAAATGAAAACCACAAATTATGAACACGTTCCATACAAAAGAAATGGACTTTCGAAGGGCTTGACTCAAAAACACATGCCCGCACTAAGCTCCATACGAGCGGTGCAAGTTCTATTAGAACCTAATGGAAAACGACACAAATTCCCACGTACCTCCATACGAGAGAGGTGTGGGCCTCATTAGATCCTAATGAAAAATTTCAAAACATGCTGATAGAGCGGTATAAAACCGATTTTCAAATGAAAACCACAAATTATGAACACGTTCCATACAAAAGAAATGGACTTTCGAAGGGCTTGACTCAAAAACACATGCCCGCACTAAGCTCCATACGAGCGGTGCAAGTTCTATTAGAACCTAATGGAAAACGACACAAATTCCCACGTACCTCCATACGAGAGAGGTGTGGGCCTCATTAGATCCTAATGAAAAATTTCAAAACATGCTGATAGAGCGGTATAAAACCGATTTTCAAATGAAAACCACAAATTATGAACACGTTCCATACAAAAGAAATGGACTTTCGAAGGGCTTGACTCAAAAACACATGCCCGCACTAAGCTCCATACGAGCGGTGCAAGTTCTATTAGAACCTAATGGAAAACGACACAAATTCCCACGTACCTCCATACGAGAGAGGTGTGGGCCTCATTAGATCCTAATGAAAAATTTCAAAACATGCTGATAGAGCGGTATAAAACCGATTTTCAAATGAAAACCACAAATTATGAACACGTTCCATACAAAAGAAATGGACTTTCGAAGGGCTTGACTCAAAAACACATGCCCGCACTAAGCTCCATACGAGCGGTGCAAGTTCTATTAGAACCTAATGGAAAACGACACAAATTCCCACGTACCTCCATACGAGAGAGGTGTGGGCCTCATTAGATCCTAATGAAAAATTTCAAAACATGCTGATAGAGCGGTATAAAACCGATTTTCAAATGAAAACCACAAATTATGAACACGTTCCATACAAAAGAAATGGACTTTCGAAGGGCTTGACTCAAAAACACATGCCCGCACTAAGCTCCATACGAGCGGTGCAAGTTCTATTAGAACCTAATGGAAAACGACACAAATTCCCACGTACCTCCATACGAGAGAGGTGTGGGCCTCATTAGATCCTAATGAAAAATTTCAAAACATGCTGATAGAGCGGTATAAAACCGATTTTCAAATGAAAACCACAAATTATGAACACGTTCCATACAAAAGAAATGGACTTTCGAAGGGCTTGACTCAAAAACACATGCCCGCACTAAGCTCCATACGAGCGGTGCAAGTTCTATTAGAACCTAATGGAAAACGACACAAATTCCCACGTACCTCCATACGAGAGAGGTGTGGGCCTCATTAGATCCTAATGAAAAATTTCAAAACATGCTGATAGAGCGGTATAAAACCGATTTTCAAATGAAAACCACAAATTATGAACACGTTCCATACAAAAGAAATGGACTTTCGAAGGGCTTGACTCAAAAACACATGCCCGCACTAAGCTCCATACGAGCGGTGCAAGTTCTATTAGAACCTAATGGAAAACGACACAAATTCCCACGTACCTCCATACGAGAGAGGTGTGGGCCTCATTAGATCCTAATGAAAAATTTCAAAACATGCTGATAGAGCGGTATAAAACCGATTTTCAAATGAAAACCACAAATTATGAACACGTTCCATACAAAAGAAATGGACTTTCGAAGGGCTTGACTCAAAAACACATGCCCGCACTAAGCTCCATACGAGCGGTGCAAGTTCTATTAGAACCTAATGGAAAACGACACAAATTCCCACGTACCTCCATACGAGAGAGGTGTGGGCCTCATTAGATCCTAATGAAAAATTTCAAAACATGCTGATAGAGCGGTATAAAACCGATTTTCAAATGAAAACCACAAATTATGAACACGTTCCATACAAAAGAAATGGACTTTCGAAGGGCTTGACTCAAAAACACATGCCCGCACTAAGCTCCATACGAGCGGTGCAAGTTCTATTAGAACCTAATGGAAAACGACACAAATTCCCACGTACCTCCATACGAGAGAGGTGTGGGCCTCATTAGATCCTAATGAAAAATTTCAAAACATGCTGATAGAGCGGTATAAAACCGATTTTCAAATGAAAACCACAAATTATGAACACGTTCCATACAAAAGAAATGGACTTTCGAAGGGCTTGACTCAAAAACACATGCCCGCACTAAGCTCCATACGAGCGGTGCAAGTTCTATTAGAACCTAATGGAAAACGACACAAATTCCCACGTACCTCCATACGAGAGAGGTGTGGGCCTCATTAGATCCTAATGAAAAATTTCAAAACATGCTGATAGAGCGGTATAAAACCGATTTTCAAATGAAAACCACAAATTATGAACACGTTCCATACAAAAGAAATGGACTTTCGAAGGGCTTGACTCAAAAACACATGCCCGCACTAAGCTCCATACGAGCGGTGCAAGTTCTATTAGAACCTAATGGAAAACGACACAAATTCCCACGTACCTCCATACGAGAGAGGTGTGGGCCTCATTAGATCCTAATGAAAAATTTCAAAACATGCTGATAGAGCGGTATAAAACCGATTTTCAAATGAAAACCACAAATTATGAACACGTTCCATACAAAAGAAATGGACTTTCGAAGGGCTTGACTCAAAAACACATGCCCGCACTAAGCTCCATACGAGCGGTGCAAGTTCTATTAGAACCTAATGGAAAACGACACAAATTCCCACGTACCTCCATACGAGAGAGGTGTGGGCCTCATTAGATCCTAATGAAAAATTTCAAAACATGCTGATAGAGCGGTATAAAACCGATTTTCAAATGAAAACCACAAATTATGAACACGTTCCATACAAAAGAAATGGACTTTCGAAGGGCTTGACTCAAAAACACATGCCCGCACTAAGCTCCATACGAGCGGTGCAAGTTCTAGTAGAACCTAATGGAAAACGACACAAATTCCCACGTACCTCCATACGAGAGAGGTGTGGGCCTCATTAGATCCTAATGAAAAATTTCAAAACATGCTGATAGAGCGGTATAAAACCGATTTTCAAATGAAAACCACAAATTATGAACACGTTCCATACAAAAGAAATGGACTTTCGAAGGGCTTGACTCAAAAACACATGCCCGCACTAAGCTCCATACGAGCGGTGCAAGTTCTATTAGAACCTAATGGAAAACGACACAAATTCCCACGTACCTCCATACGAGAGAGGTGTGGGCCTCATTAGATCCTAATGAAAAATTTCAAAACATGCTGATAGAGCGGTATAAAACCGATTTTCAAATGAAAACCACAAATTATGAACACGTTCCATACAAAAGAAATGGACTTTCGAAGGGCTTGACTCAAAAACACATGCCCGCACTAAGCTCCATACGAGCGGTGCAAGTTCTATTAGAACCTAATGGAAAACGACACAAATTCCCACGTACCTCCATACGAGAGAGGTGTGGGCCTCATTAGATCCTAATGAAAAATTTCAAAACATGCTGATAGAGCGGTATAAAACCGATTTTCAAATGAAAACCACAAATTATGAACACGTTCCATACAAAAGAAATGGACTTTCGAAGGGCTTGACTCAAAAACACATGCCCGCACTAAGCTCCATACGAGCGGTGCAAGTTCTATTAGAACCTAATGGAAAACGACACAAATTCCCACGTACCTCCATACGAGAGAGGTGTGGGCCTCATTAGATCCTAATGAAAAATTTCAAAACATGCTGATAGAGCGGTATAAAACCGATTTTCAAATGAAAAACCACAAATTATGAACACGTTCCATACAAAAGAAATGGACTTTCGAAGGGCTTGACTCAAAAACACATGCCCGCACTAAGCTCCATACGAGCGGTGCAAGTTCTATTAGAACCTAATGGAAAACGACACAAATTCCCACGTACCTCCATACGAGAGAGGTGTGGGCCTCATTAGATCCTAATGAAAAAT
Source organism: Oxycera nigricornis (assembly GCA_963942545.1). Lineage (NCBI taxonomy): Eukaryota > Metazoa > Arthropoda > Insecta > Diptera > Stratiomyidae > Oxycera > Oxycera nigricornis. Next base: position 4,076 of record CAWWDL010000024.1, on the reverse strand, counting down.
TTCAAAACATGCTGATAGAGCGGTATAAAACCGATTTTCAAATGAAAACCACAAATTATGAACACGTTCCATACAAAAGAAATGGACTTTCGAAGGGCTTGACTCAAAAACACATGCCCGCACTAAGCTCCATACGAGCGGTGCAAGTTCTATTAGAACCTAATGGAAAACGACACAAATTCCCACGTACCTCCATACGAGAGAGGTGTGGGCCTCATTAGATCCTAATGAAAAATTTCAAAACATGCTGATAGAGCGGTATAAAACCGATTTTCAAATGAAAACCACAAATTATGAACACGTTCCATACAAAAGAAATGGACTTTCGAAGGGCTTGACTCAAAAACACATGCCCGCACTAAGCTCCATACGAGCGGTGCAAGTTCTATTAGAACCTAATGGAAAACGACACAAATTCCCACGTACCTCCATACGAGAGAGGTGTGGGCCTCATTAGATCCTAATGAAAAATTTCAAAACATGCTGATAGAGCGGTATAAAACCGATTTTCAAATGAAAACCACAAATTATGAACACGTTCCATACAAAAGAAATGGACTTTCGAAGGGCTTGACTCAAAAACACATGCCCGCACTAAGCTCCATACGAGCGGTGCAAGTTCTATTAGAACCTAATGGAAAACGACACAAATTCCCACGTACCTCCATACGAGAGAGGTGTGGGCCTCATTAGATCCTAATGAAAAATTTCAAAACATGCTGATAGAGCGGTATAAAAACCGATTTTCAAATGAAAACCACAAATTATGAACACGTTCCATACAAAAGAAATGGACTTTCGAAGGGCTTGACTCAAAAACACATGCCCGCACTAAGCTCCATACGAGCGGTGCAAGTTCTATTAGAACCTAATGGAAAACGACACAAATTCCCACGTACCTCCATACGAGAGAGGTGTGGGCCTCATTAGATCCTAATGAAAAATTTCAAAACATGCTGATAGAGCGGTATAAAACCGATTTTCAAATGAAAACCACAAATTATGAACACGTTCCATACAAAAGAAATGGACTTTCGAAGGGCTTGACTCAAAAACACATGCCGCACTAAGCTCCATACGAGCGGTGCAAGTTCTATTAGAACCTAATGGAAAACGACACAAATTCCCACGTACCTCCATACGAGAGAGGTGTGGGCCTCATTAGATCCTAATGAAAAATTTCAAAACATGCTGATAGAGCGGTATAAAACCGATTTTCAAATGAAAACCACAAATTATGAACACGTTCCATACAAAAGAAATGGACTTTCGAAGGGCTTGACTCAAAAACACATGCCCGCACTAAGCTCCATACGAGCGGTGCAAGTTCTATTAGAACCTAATGGAAAACGACACAAATTCCCACGTACCTCCATACGAGAGAGGTGTGGGCCTCATTAGATCCTAATGAAAAATTTCAAAACATGCTGATAGAGCGGTATAAAACCGATTTTCAAATGAAAACCACAAATTATGAACACGTTCCATACAAAAGAAATGGACTTTCGAAGGGCTTGACTCAAAAACACATGCCCGCACTAAGCTCCATACGAGCGGTGCAAGTTCTATTAGAACCTAATGGAAAACGACACAAATTCCCACGTACCTCCATACGAGAGAGGTGTGGGCCTCATTAGATCCTAATGAAAAATTTCAAAACATGCTGATAGAGCGGTATAAAACCGATTTTCAAATGAAAACCACAAATTATGAACACGTTCCATACAAAAGAAATGGACTTTCGAAGGGCTTGACTCAAAAACACATGCCCGCACTAAGCTCCATACGAGCGGTGCAAGTTCTATTAGAACCTAATGGAAAACGACACAAATTCCCACGTACCTCCATACGAGAGAGGTGTGGGCCTCATTAGATCCTAATGAAAAATTTCAAAACATGCTGATAGAGCGGTATAAAACCGATTTTCAAATGAAAACCACAAATTATGAACACGTTCCATACAAAAGAAATGGACTTTCGAAGGGCTTGACTCAAAAACACATGCCCGCACTAAGCTCCATACGAGCGGTGCAAGTTCTATTAGAACCTAATGGAAAACGACACAAATTCCCACGTACCTCCATACGAGAGAGGTGTGGGCCTCATTAGATCCTAATGAAAAATTCAAAACATGCTGATAGAGCGGTATAAAACCGATTTTCAAATGAAAACCACAAATTATGAACACGTTCCATACAAAAGAAATGGACTTTCGAAGGGCTTGACTCAAAAACACATGCCCGCACTAAGCTCCATACGAGCGGTGCAAGTTCTATTAGAACCTAATGGAAAACGACACAAATTCCCACGTACCTCCATACGAGAGAGGTGTGGGCCTCATTAGATCCTAATGAAAAATTTCAAAAACATGCTGATAGAGCGGTATAAAACCGATTTTCAAATGAAAACCACAAATTATGAACACGTTCCATACAAAAGAAATGGACTTTCGAAGGGCTTGACTCAAAAACACATGCCCGCACTAAGCTCCATACGAGCGGTGCAAGTTCTATTAGAACCTAATGGAAAACGACACAAATTCCCACGTACCTCCATACGAGAGAGGTGTGGGCCTCATTAGATCCTAATGAAAAATTTCAAAACATGCTGATAGAGCGGTATAAAACCGATTTTCAAATGAAAACCACAAATTATGAACACGTTCCATACAAAAGAAATGGACTTTCGAAGGGCTTGACTCAAAAACACATGCCCGCACTAAGCTCCATACGAGCGGTGCAAGTTCTATTAGAACCTAATGGAAAACGACACAAATTCCACGTACCTCCATACGAGAGAGGTGTGGGCCTCATTAGATCCTAATGAAAAATTTCAAAACATGCTGATAGAGCGGTATAAAACCGATTTTCAAATGAAAACCACAAATTATGAAACACGTTCCATACAAAAGAAATGGACTTTCGAAGGGCTTGACTCAAAAACACATGCCCGCACTAAGCTCCATACGAGCGGTGCAAGTTCTATTAGAACCTAATGGAAAACGACACAAATTCCCACGTACCTCCATACGAGAGAGGTGTGGGCCTCATTAGATCCTAATGAAAAATTTCAAACATGCTGATAGAGCGGTATAAAACGATTTTCAAATGAAAACACAAATTATGAACACGTTCCATACAAAAGAAATGGACTTTCGAAGGGCTTGACTCAAAAACACATGCCCGCACTAAGCTCCATACATCCGATTTTCACTAGATCCTAATGGAAAATACACGGCGCTACTAAGCTCCATACATCCGATTTTCATTAGATCCTAATGGAAAATACACGGCGCTACTATGCTCCATACATCCGATTTTCATTAGATCCTAATGGAAAATACACGGCGCTACTAAGCTCCATACATCCGATTTTCATTAGATCCTAATGGAAAATACACGGCGCTACTAAGCTCCATACATCCGATTTTCATTAGATCCTAATGCAAAATACACGGCGCTACTAAGCTCATACACTTTGATTTTCATTAGATCCTAATGGAAAAAACACGGCGCTACTATGCTCCATACATCCGATTTTCATTAGATCCTAATGGAAAATACACGGCGCTACTATGCTCCATACATCTGATTTTCATTAGATCCTAATGGAAAATACACGGCGCTACTATGCTCCATACATCCGATTTTCATTAGATCCTAATGGAAAAATACACGCCGCTACTAAGCTCATACACTTTGATTTTCATTAGATCCTAATGGAAAATACTCGGCGCTACTATGCTCCATACATCCGATTTTCATTAGATCCTAATGGAAAATACACGGCGCTACTATGCTCCATACATCCGATTTTCATTAGATCCTAATGGAAAATACACGGCGCTACTATGCTCCATACATCCGATTTTCATTAGATCCTAATGGAAAATACACGGCGCTACTAAGCTCCATACATCCGATTTTCATTAGATCCTAATGGAAAATACACGGCGCTACTATGCTCCATACATCTGATTTTCATTAGATCCTAATGGAAAATACACGGCGCTACTATGCTCCATACATCCGATTTTCATAGATCCTAATGGAAAATACACGGCGCTACTAAGCTCC
>CAWWDL010000023.1:0-59243 GCA_963942545.1 Oxycera nigricornis | reverse complement strand
AGTCTAACTGATTTGAATATTCATCTAAGTATCATCTTGTATTGTTGTGTAAATATATGTGGTTGGAAAACATACGATCCTAGTTTTTCGGAATGATTTTTAAAATTTACTATGATTTTTTTCTTTTATGATCTCTTATTTCATCTTATATTTCAAATAGAACGAGTTAATCGAATAAAACGTTAAATGTTATATGTTTTTTAAAAGAAACTATGATATAAACTTTTAATTACTTTAAATCATCGGCTTCATCAATAATATCAGCATACTGCTCCCAATCAGTGTTTGATGGACTTGAGCGTGTTCGAAAACTTCCAGCCGCTGCTGTTAAACCATTGCCGTTGGCACTACCCCCACCCGATGCAGCTGATGACGTTCCATTGTTAACAACCTCATATTCTTGCAATTCAGCTTCCAAGTCCTTCTCCCACTGTTCCTCTGGGATTTTATTTTATGCAATTATTAAACGATGATTTAGAATTGGTGTGTGTGTTCTTTTTATATTGCTTAATTGTTTCTGTTTTTCATTTTTTACTATATATATGTATATATTTTATATTATATATATACATATATATATATGTATATATATTATATTTTACATATATATATATAATTTTTAAATAGTACTGTATTAGTTGGTTAGTCATATTGAAGCTGGCTGTACAAGGATGGTGCAAAAACTTTCTTATCAAGAACATGATTCATATTTTTTTCACTTTTGACATGGCACTATCCTTGTGACGCATCCGTAGTGTTTCAATACAAATGTTATTCATGAAATTAGTAACCAGACTTTTTTAAATACTGTACAGTATAAGTTTAAGCAAAAGCACAATAACACAATGACGGCACTTTGAAACTGTAAAAAAAGCGACTACGAAGCAATAAACTAATGATGTGAAAGTTTTATGTAGGTATTTAAAGTAAATAAACTTCATTAAAAAGGAGAAACACAGTTAGAAAAATTGGTAATCACCTCATACCACGTAAACAAATAATAGCATTGAAATGAAACTCATATTAATGCATAATTCGTACAGTTGCTACTTTACTGATGTCAAAATTTGACAATAAATAATTAAAATATAACTGACACTAGTAAACGAACAAATAATAATAGAAGTACAGATGATTTTACAATAATACAATTATCTGCAATATTTAGTACAGTATATTCTCAGTAAAATTTGAAATTTGAGCAGTACACACGATCGCATTTGTACATCGTTAAATGTAAAACAAAAGGTATAAGCAGTCTTGGAACGCCCAAAAATTGAGATAAAGGAAACAACAATGACGGCCACATGAAATCCAATTGCAAAACGAAAAATCATTGGACACACCACAAAACCGTAAGCTGGGTATTCATAAAATGTATCTGCAGCAATACGAGCCGCGTAGCACGAAAACCCACACAGCGAAGTTAAGGAAATAATGCCCGCTTTTTCGGGTTTGAAGAAAGGTATAAGTGGCTTAGTTAATGCAGATACCGAATTGCTTTCAAGGTTCGCAAGCTGAAAGACGTAGTTGCTGGGCCGAGACAGCTAGAGACAATGTATGCAGGAGGTCACGCTTCGAGTTGGGCCGATGCAAAAAGAAAATAGAGTCCTCAAATCGTCTGGTAGCCATGAATCAAGAAGTCGCTGCTACTCAAATATGTACATATGTCACAACTTTATCAGCCTCTGCAAAAGATTTAGAGTCATTGTCAAGTCAAGACAAATTTTTTGAAAATTTTTGAGTTTTCATTTTTTCATTATGTAGCACGCAAAGCCAAAACCTAAGTGGGTAGTCAATGTAATCCCGAAATGACCGTGCGAAATACGAATATTTGGACAGTTAAATAGACTTAGAATGTCTTTACCCATGAAAAAAATCAAATAAACTAGATAAAACGAAATTATTACCAGAAATCAGTTTTTTAACGAGACATTTCTGTCGTCTAATTCAAAAAGAGCGTATCTCAGATTCGCTATGCGCACTTATGTCTTAAAACGGCAAGATTCGTGATTATATGAAACGTGTTAACCTCTAAAAAAACGGCTGCATTTTATATAACTATTGCAATGTGCAGGAATATCATAATCAACTTGAGGACTATTTTATCATTATACAGGACTTATTGTTAAATAAATAACGAAAACTTTATGGTCGATTGAACAGAATGATAAAAACAACACCAAATGTTTGAACTGATTATCAAATGAAAATAATAAATTACAAATCGAACACAGTTTCCAAGAAGTAATTACCAATTTTTTATTTCAAATATATATTCCAAACTAGTTTATAATCCTAAATACGTTTTAATATTCTATTATTCAAAATATAGAAGAAAATAAATTATATTATCATAGACAGCTTAATTTTGCCCAGCAATTAAAAAACATGTTGCTGCTATTAAATTTTGTATAAATCCTTGAATAATTGGAAAGCCTAAAATCGATCGAAATAAAAAAATTGGTCGATAGATAGGTTTACAAATATTCAAGCCTTTGAAACGAAGACAAGTACATACATACACATAGATAAGAAATTTTGTAACGTATTTTGTGTGGTGAGTTCAAGGGAACGTCGCTTAAGTTAGCATGTTACGAAATCATTTGTTGAGTGTAATTTAACGAAGATAATTTGAATTAATTTCATAAATATAAATATTAGTAAATGAAAATAAATTCACTTTTAATATTTGCTTCCTATCCCAAAATAAATTTAGAGGTATTTCATTTTAGCATTAGAAATACTAGGTAGACAATAGATATATTTTGAATATTTTTAATTTTGTTGTTAACACAACTACGATATTTAGTGGTAAATAATCAAAGCAATTCAGATCGCTTTTGCAATCAACGGATAATCATAATAAAAGTGCTGACATTTGCTAAGTGTTTTCGAATTTAACAACAAATGGCTGAAATTTTACTCGAAGCATTAATTTTATAAATAGTTCAACGGTTTGAAAAACGATTATGCAAATCTATTTATTGAAGTTTTGTTGAAAATTGACAAGAACTTTAAAAATTAATTATAATTTAACACCTGGATTAGTAAAGAAATTCTCAGAAAGAAGAAACATTTCTCCTCCAATATTTGTAGATATCATCTTTATTTTTGAATTAATTTTATCATTCTTATAAACCTAGGATCACCGAAAAGCAAAATTATAGGGGAAAAAGTATTTTATTTTGAATCGCTACAAAACTTTCCCAAACTAAAATCAGCTCCTTTTTCAGTTTGCATAATCGTTTTCGAATTTATTCCAATAGATTGCAACACATAATTTTATAATTTCAAATCAATAAACAGTTTCAACTATCTAACACTGCAGCTACATAATTTTTATTTCCAACAAAAAATTGATCCAATTCGAAACTCGAGCGAAACAAAGTCAAAATCTAATTTCGTATTTTTTTAAAGCATATAACGAAACATCCTTTAACTATTAAATTTCATTCATAGTAAAATACACACAATAATATCCACATATTAATTATCTTCAAATTAGCACTGTTCTAATATGTATGAAACCATTTATAAAAATAATTGACTACTACACATTTTCAGACAACTTGCTGGCAAATTTTCAATTAGCTCCAAATAGTTTTTCGTATCGTGTTTATTTCACTTTTCGCAACATTTGAAAATTGTGATGCTTTTCATGAAAAACCATTTAGAAACGGATTGTTTTTTTTTGTTTTGGTTCAAAAATAGATATGCATATTATGTAGTAAACTTACCACACAAAATTGTAACCCATTCAATCTTCTGAAAGATATTGAATAACAATAATAATAGTAATAAATTTTGGTTTTGATCAATCATTTGAATGAATTTTGTTTTGTACTGTTATTTAGAGTAAATCAAAATGGTTCTAATTGATGATATTGTAATACTGAATTTTGGTAAAATATCATGTTTTTCTTACTTATCAGAAAACTGCTAAGCTACCTGTATCTGTGATTACAGACTACATTATTTTAATTTGTACAAAATAACTAAAGAGAAGTATGCAACGCCAATGAGTAAATTAAACGTAATGCCGAATGGATTTTTGCATGTTCACAAGTGACAATATATAGGTTATGCACAATAAATAATTTCAAATATTATTCAAAAGTTATTGTCTCCATAACAGATACCACTCAAATGAATATTAAACAAGTTGCAGAAGTTCCCAAGACTCATGCTTCTTAAATTCAATTTGAGGTAGGAGGATATAATGATATTCATCGTTAGAAGTCAAGAATTTGTACTGATTAAAGATCCCTAACATTTTGCATGGTAAAGGGAATGTATTTTTCACCAAATCTTGAAGAAAGTTGTGGGGAGTTGCTTTTCTGTAGCTTTTTATTTCTACGCTAGCAATGTCAACTGAATCTGTCAGAAGAAAGATTAGGAAATCTAACATCTGACACGAACACTAATTTTTTGGAATGGTAATATAATACGTAACTTTATATGATTAATGATTGAACTACCAACCAACCAACTACTTTGAAACCCAAAAAAAAACATATTTTTTCGTTGTCAGTTTTTGATGTTGTTTATACAAACAGCAATAAAAATGCCATAATTAATTGCAGCAAATACAATGTTCCGTTTTATTTCACATCATCCTTTTCATTACTTTATAAACGATTACTGGTAATACACTTCCGGCAGTTTTTTAAGTTTTTCGCATCCAGTTTTTAAATTTGTTTTTGTATCATATTTGCATTTGAATAAGCATTTCTAACATGACAAATAGTTTTTATTCTGCATGCCTAGAACGTCATGCCACGCAAAGGATTAGACACCGTTCAATTCTGCATGAAATTCTTGCCAATTATATTAGCCTCATTTGTTATGTAAATAATGAACTGTGAGGAGCAGGTTATTGTAGAATAAATTTGGATTGCAATGCATGAAAAAACAGGATTTTTTCAAGTTCTTCGTGAATAAAAAAATATTAAAAGATTTGAATTTACTTAAATTATATTAACTTGCAGGTCGTTTGCAAGCTTACAACAAATTTTATGATTAAATATAAGATTAAGTTTTCACAGAAAACTCGATTTACCCATTGACTAAAATAATTGCTAACTGCGAAGGGAGCGTTCATGATATGATATCCAATTTACTTCTTCCGGGGGCGAATCGGAGGGCGAGGCTACCCAAAGCTTTCTTTTTAAACATCCATTCTAAATCCTTGTGAAAAATAACAAATCTTTTTATTGATTCCCCATTCTGCCTTGGACAGAAAAACTAATTGTAAATTTTATTTTGTCATTGATATGAATATGAACCTGTTATGGAGTACATCGGAATGGTAATTTAAACAAATTTAATTAGTTTAGCAGATATAAAGTCACATTTTAAACATGTACAGAATTTACACTAAGTGGATGGTTAATTTCCTTTTCTCTTTCAGCTAGTAGACTGAAAGAAATTTGAATTTGCTGAACGGCTTCGTACTCTATCGTTTAGATTCAACCAATTACAGACAAATCTCGCTAACTTCTGGCTATCCTCTGTCACTTGCAACATCTCGTAATGTATATGTACCAATCCTAAATTACAATTTTCTGGTAATTTTTTCGCACATATGAGTACCAACATGATGCATATTTATCTGTACCTATATATTGTCCATTGATATTCTTTATAATTCCCTAGCGTTAAAGCAAAACAACAGTTCAATGACTTGTTTAAGATACTAACAATTCAATTGCTACACGTAGTTTTGCACATGAAAAATCAATGTAATATGTTATGTATGTAGTAACTATGTAGCGCATGGTTTTAATAATAACCAACTTTATTGCTGTTTGTCTCCTACAGATAATCCATTTTCGATCACTTGATTTTTGTGTTTAGTTTTTTTTAAAATATGCTTAGCATGAAATATGAACTGGCACTAATATTCTCTAAAGGCAAAAGCAAAATTATTCATCCTATGCTACTTAATACTACCATATGATTGCTTATTGAGCCTTCTAAGTATCTAACAGAAAATTAAGTGTAATATAACAACCAAATAGTAAGCATTTTGCAATATTCTGAAATAAGCATGTAAGACGATGAAAACGATAATTCACAAATCAAATTAACTAGAAAATAACAAAAGTGTGTATATATTGTATACTCTCTGTCTGTTTCAGCATTTTGTGAATAGTCATTTTCTTTGATGATGATTCTTTTTCTATTTCATATTCTTGTCGGAATTAGTGTTGACAATATACTACAATTTAATGTTTATTGAAATTATATCTTATCTGCTTTCACACCCTTGGCAAAATTGTATATGTTTGTGAATCGGTTCAAGTGTTGTAATGCATAATTAATAGGTTTTTTCTCTTCATTAGATTGCATTAGTCACTTCACTTTAGGCTGTTCAAGGATAAATCGAAAAAAGAGGAGAAAACATTGACTCATTGGAGAATAGATTTAATTTAAAAATTATTCTATTCATTTTATTCCATCAATAATTGATGTAAAATTATTATACATATAAATATATACATATATATATATATATATATATATATATATATATGTGTGTATATATATATATATATATATATATATATATATATATATATATATATATATATTTGTATGTATGTATACATATACATATATGGAAACTTTAAAATACAATCGTTTTTTGACTATTGAATACTAAAAACATAATCTGGATGTTAACTGATAAATGATTTAACTATAAGACATTTAATGTGTTGTTAAAAATTGCAATAATATTAAACAATAACTCGAAAAATATTTCATTTTAATTATAACGGATTAGAACTGAAATCTGAGATGCTTTTAACTATTCGTCGCACTATATTATTTGTGCTTATAGCAATTTTTAACCTTTTTTTAACGTTTCAAGGCAATCAACAACACAGAAAACTTGAAAGCCTATGATTTTATTAGAAATTTCAGAGAAATCTACAAAACACACCTTTACGAACTTTTACATAAAATATTGAAACATAATCCTTTAAAAAAAAGGCCAACATACAATAAAACAGATAATTTCACACAATAATTGTATAAAGGCATCTCATTTCACATAATCCAACCAGAATATAAGACATGCAACACCATATATATTATAACACATAACATAATATATTTCTTCATTTATTGTTCACTTATATACACGCACGCATGTAAGTATTTATGTGAAATAGTTTATAGGGGTTTTTTGTTTCATTACCAACTGAATAATGAATGTAACACGTCTAGGAATGGTGAATGCCACATAAAATGTATGTTGTTTATGTGTGTTGACGGGAACGCTTCGTAAGTTTGCATATGTATAATGTCAAAAGCGATTATGTTTTATTTTATAGTTATGAGATCTTCCTGAAAATTGATGGTGAACGAATGCGCGACTGTTTGTCGCAATTGCTGGCTGTAAGATCCTTCAAGAGTTTTTACGATAACTATTTCTATTTCGAGACTTTGTCGTCTTGAAACTACAATAAAAACCATAATTTCGTATCATCTTAGAAGTACTATCAGTTTTGACGTATAGCTTCTAGAAGATGGACGCATAGCTTCTAGAAAATGGAGTAGGTTGTCATCAAAAATGCATGCACCATTCCGTTTAAGTACGAACGCAGCTAGCAAATACAGATGAAAGAAGGACTTGCAATTGGGAGAATATTTTCAATCTGTGAACTTAGTATTAAAGATTCAAACACTTGACATTTCATTTTTTTCGTATTACCAACTCTTCGCTAAGAAACGGAAAATAGACGGCATGAGGTGATCAAAAATTTAAAGCTTTTCTGAAGAATCGCCAGAGAAGAATTTATGTCTGCAAACTCTCCCGACTGGGATCAAGCCTTTGAACTCAAGCAAACTCCCTGATCTGCGATTGTTTTCAACAGCTTATTAAATAAGAAAATAAGATAATTGTCAATCAAATTTAGGCGCCAGGATACATGGAAAAAACGAGGGTGATCAGTTTTAGCGCAGTTGAAATCCAACACTATTACGCTCAGCAATGATTAATAAAAACTTTGAAAAATTTGTGGACGTGGGAATCTGTTCATGAAAGAATGGATGGAATAACATAAGAGGTTGCCAGAATTCCCCGAAAAATGCGAACGGCATTTCAGGTACATATCAAATGCAGAACAATATAGGGAGATGGCTGATTAACTTTAAAGCCGTAAATGCAAAAAAATACTAATGCGGCAATTGCCGCGGTCATGGATATAGGAACAAATTGGAAAAAGCTCGAACTTGACGCTATTAGGTTGAAATAAGGTACGAAAGGGATTAATTGACGTAATAGCGAAGATATAAAGGAAGCAAATCTTGCAAACGGATTTATAATTGTGCTGCTTTGACTACTTTATGAAAGTAGCAAGTGCAACAGTAAACTGGAACGGGTACAACATAGATTTCGAAAAAAGCCCAATATTGGGAATCATGCCACAATACTTGTGTTTAGGACCTAATGATTGACTAAACTAATGATGAGGAATAGGCAATTGAGAATTATTTTGAAATGAAAATGGTGAATAGACAAATTATTGGAAAGCTGCTTCAGACGGGTTCAAGAAGTTGGAAAAAATTAAGAAATTTATATGATCGTGTATGTAGAACAGATAAATCATTCCAAAATAGTAAGAGCTTCAAAAAACATCAGAATTATTTTTTCGTCGCCAATTTATAGTTATATTTGTATTTTTGTTATGAAGTTGGTAGATTGAAGCCATTTTCGAGGGTGAATTGAGTTTTGTGCATTGAGATAAGTGATCGTTCAACATTTAAATAATTTTTTGTTGAAGTCTTTACCTTCCTAAAGCATTGGATAATGTGTACTTTTGAAGGACCACTAAAACTAGTTTTCAACAAGCTATCATGTGAAACTTTCATCACTATATCAATGACAATTATTTTGGTACACAAAAAATGTTTGTGAGCGTGATAGGGAAATGTGCGTGAGAACACAGTCAAAGTACACACATGTTAGTGAAATAGAACTTCTTGAAGAGTGGCAGATGAGGTGCATAAATTATTTAGTACATAAATCACCGAAAATTTAAATCAACTTTATTTCAATCAATAGAGTTTTTAAGAAATTAAATATTAACATAAAATAAATGACATAAATCTCAATGAAATGCATTAGAAAAAATGTGAATAAGAACGAAACTCCAAAACCAAATCAAATTCTTAAAAAAAATTACAAACTAATATGTCTTACCATTATCAGCGGCAGCTTGTTGTGCTAAACTATCAATACCCAGCTTACGCATGCCAGCCTTTACTTCTTCTAAGTCGCTGTCGGTAGTTTGAAAAGTGTCTGATACAAATTCAGATTCACTTAACTTTACACCGGACATTTCTTTGGATAAAGCAATCGTATTCCTTGAACTTCCAGCCTGTAACGTTTTCGTTTCCGTTTCATTGAAGCCAATCGATTTCGATTCACGTCTGAACACTTTTTCTTCATTGCATCATGTTTTTATTTAATTTATTTGTTTTTGAAGTGTTCATGTGTTTTTTTTTGAATATTGCAGATTTTTGTGTTTCGTATATTTTTGTGTTTGGAATAAAAAAAATACGAAAATGATAAGTACAACAAAAATTAAAAGTCAACTTATATTAACTCATAAAAACTGAACTGAAGCAATATCAATTCAAATTAATAATGGGCATACAATTTAATGACAGTACTGATGCTTGAATATGGCAAAATATCTTAGATATAATGTGTTTCACCATACTTGTGTTGAATGTGCAAAATATCAAAATGCAAGAAGGACTCAAACCCTTTACAATAAAATCTTCATATATTTCAGATCTGCTATATATTTTTAAATTCAAATGCATATTATAAAACTCTCATCAAGCTTTCATATTTGCACAAGACCTTTTAACTTCTGGGAAAAATGGCTGATATTAAAGTTGCAAAAATTCAACAAAATTTCCTTCAAGGATTAAACAACTCGTCACGGAAACCGATGTAGTATTCCAACGAATACTTCATATATATTCACATGCTAAGTTTTTTAAAGCTTTATTTTTTTGGAAACGATATATACAAATCAATAATCAAGTATCCATCATCGATTCCCTTCGATTATAATATTATGAACTAGAGAACTCCGACTAGAACGTCAGAGCAGCTTACACATAGTTTGTCATATCGAAGTCTTACTAGGCTCAATCTTACGCCTGTCTTCCATATGTCCTTATGCTGGATATTTTTATTATACTCACTTACATGTGTGCGGAAAATGCGAAGTGGGGGATATTAGGAATATATATTATGTATACTGGACATGATTGCTCGAATAATAAGCATATCATTGAATAATGTAACAGTTTCTTTAAATTCGTGTGTGAGAACATTTACAAACATGATCATGAGACTTTTTTTTTTGAAGAAGAGTAATCCCATCGACATTAAACATGTTTACAGTATTTGGTCTGTGCAAATATGAAAACCGTCACAACATTTTCTATTATTTAACAACCAACAGCGAAAACAAACATCAAAGAAGTGTAACTTAAGAGTTGCGAATTTTCAAATAGAATACTAAACATATTTGAACCAAAATATATATATCTAAACCTTGTGAGAGAAATCTTATGGGGAAACTATCTTCTTCTTTTTTGAAAAAAAATGACTTATATTAATTCTTACCTTCTTCACTAGATGCTGGACCCATTATAGAGCCATCAGCCCCTAATGTGCCTAGATCACCAGCTTGGCAGATTAAAGAGACACGATAAAAGTAGTTCCTCCAAAAGTTTTCTTCAGTTACTCTGCAATTAAATATAGTTTTAAATGTTATATTATTTTGAAGTTATTTTTGCAGATGTCGACCAATTTGGTTCAACATTCATTGCTAACTCTTAACTAATTGTCACGGAAGAGGAAAATGCCAGAGATTCCGCAGAAAAACTAAATTAGGCCCAAAAGCTTAATCGTAGGGATAACAATTACATCAAAATTTTCATGAACCTTATGAGGTTCAAACTTCGAGCAACATGCAGTTTGTACGCAACCTTTAGAAAAGGGATTTTGCAAATTATAGACATACTTTATTGCATTGTTTGAGTTTTATTTTTAAAAACGAACGTGAGAAATTTTCCACCACTTTATAGGTTGTATGCATCCCATAAAGCATTTTAGCAGCATAACACTTCTTAACTTATTTTTTCTTATTCACTTCACGGTCAAAACTGCCTTTACATCTTTAGCTAATAAATATTGCAGTTAACAACGAATATGAATATAATTCGATATTCAATAAGGTTTACTTACATTTTCGGGACTAGATCGAAACGCATTTTTTCAAGTGATTTGTCATCATTCATGATAGCTAACGCTACTGGATATGATTGATCGTAATCAAATTGGAAATCAACACCGGCTGGCGGGGCTCGTACAAAATTACGACGGTCTTGTGACAATCCCAAAATTTCTTCTTTGACTTTCTCTTCATTACTATGCCCAATCCATGGTGCAACACCCGCATCGGCTTTATTTGCTTGACCTTTTATAAATGCATCCTGCTCCTTATTGAATTCACCGAGAATCGACTGAAATAAATTAATTTGTTATACTAATGCTTGTTTGCTTGATTGATTGTATTAATTTAAAGAATATACATACGAACCACAATTGAAATTTTTTCCGGAATAAAAATGAAATGATTGTATCGAATGGAAATTCATATTAAGCTCATAATCTTTGCACATTCATGAAATTTATGAAATATATTGCGTTTGATAAAATAACCAAAACGTTTTTTAAATATTTATTGCGCAGAAATGTGCAAAACGTAGATAGTTCGTTGTAAAGTAAAGTTAGTAAAATTTGATATCATTATGAAACAGAGCTTGCTTTATTAAATCTTAATTGCAAACTTATGACTATTTTGACGGGAAATGTGCCATTAACTTCGTGAAGCTGACATATAATACGCTTTGTATGTGAGGCTGTAGTAAACAAATAACTGGTCCGACATGAAAACAAAAAAGATTTCTAAATATAATATACAAGTTTCCTATTGTGTACTATTTTAATGTACATCTTTGCGGTAGCTTAACGCTTTCGATAAAAATAAATGATGAGAAGTATTAATAAATAAATTTTGAGTTTCATGGAACCCGTTGCATGTTGAAAGGCAAAATGTTTACATCGTCGCCTTTCGCGACACATTAAAGGATACACGCAGCCCTAAATGAAGGGAAGTCATTACTCATCGCTCTCTTGGACACATTAATTGAAAATAATAATTATTTGCGTGGTTAAGAGGACATCAAGACGCAATTTGACGTCATTGATGCCATGGGCTCGTTAAACATTATGTTTAGTTAAACGGGAATTTATTTATTCGCAACAATTACAATTCTTTTAGCCGGTAGCTGTACCGCTAATTAAAAACTCACCAAAGAGATTGCCAACATTTCAGTTTGGCTTTTTAAAATTTATTATATTTCCGATTCAATTTTTCTATAAATCATTAAAAGTACAATAATCAAGTATCCATCATCGATTCCCTTCGATCATAATATTATGAACTAGAGAACTCTGACTAGAACGTCAGAGCAGCTTACACATACTTTGTCATATCGAAGTCTTACTAGGCTCAATCTTACGCCTGTCTTCCATATGTCCTTATGCTGGATGGATAAAAGTACAGTGAAAAGTACTGACAGTTCTTCACAACAGAATATCCATAACAACCACGAAGAAAATCCGCACAAGGATTCAACAAGGCGGCAAACATTTTCAATGGAACATGAAATTTTATGGTTTTACATAAGAGCATTACCGAACGATTAGCCAAACGCAATGGGGTGGAAATTTTCGCAACCAAACTTATGAAACTTTAATATGAATTTATGAAAATATAAACTCGAAAATAATTAATAATACCTAGCTTATCCAAATTGACTGCGATTTGCTTTTAATGTGAATTCTTGAATAGAGTCTTGTTAGGGATTCTGTTCCAAAAGAAAGTTGCCAAAAACTTTATACTTATGGATATGTACTTATGGTTTTTCATAAAAGAAATATTATTGATTAAGTATAATTCTGTTGATTTCATACATCTCCATCAAAAATAAGAAATTGTAGAATAACTGTTCTTTCGAAGATAGACTATGCTGAAGCTGGTTGACTCCAATATTTGGAAAAAATTTAGCTGCATATTATACATGATGATAGGGGTCAATCTTCATACAGCTACGAAGAGATACAACAAAGGATAGGAAGCTATTGGATAAAGAAGAGACGGCAAGATCAAGAGCTTTCTTAATAACTTAATGTTCGAATTTGACTGAAGGTTGGAGACAAATTCCTAGCAGAATGCAGGAAAATGCGGACTAGGGTAGAAGAAACTGAAAACGAGTTCGAACTCCAAAAATGATGAGAAATGATGATAATGATGAGAAGAAGAATGGTAGGAATCAATGAAAGCAGAAATATAATTAAACCATTTATCTAGAATGATAGAATAGCCGTAAGGAACACAGATCAATCCCATAAAAAGAGTACCAAATTTAGCGATCGGAGTGGAGGAACAGAGTGCAATGCAGTCAAATTTGTGACAGGCAAATAATACTTTGATTGTCAAAAGAGTATAAGTATAAGTCAGTTCCAGCAGTTTTGTCCTTAGACTACGATAATTTTGATAATATAATGAGACATCATGCAAAGTCGGGCTTGGATGGTTTTGCCGAGAATCTCGAGTATAATTGGTGATAAAAGCTTTCACTGAAGCTTTACTAGGCAGGGAAAATAGAATCTCCTCTAACGGACGCAAAAATTCTTTTTATTAGTAATGATTTTTAACATATTTTTACAAGGATAAAAAGCAAGATAAGTAGAAAATATCGATACATATTTCAAAGCTAATAGA
The DNA here is from genome assembly GCA_963942545.1 of Oxycera nigricornis. Taxonomy (NCBI): domain Eukaryota; kingdom Metazoa; phylum Arthropoda; class Insecta; order Diptera; family Stratiomyidae; genus Oxycera; species Oxycera nigricornis. The sequence continues at coordinate 45,354 of CAWWDL010000023.1, read as the reverse complement.
TTACGGAGAAAACTATTATTTCAATGAACAAATTACAAATCATCTGTTGGAACCTCTCAAATGCTACAGGGTTTCCACCTTCGGAATCACATGCGTCATGAGCCTTTGCGTGATTCCTGAACCACGTGCGCGCAGAACATGTTAAAGTAAGTGATACGTTTGTTGGAAATATCATTTTTATGCAGCTTTTAGCCATTGAGGTTTTCCTGCAATATAGCCACGTACATACATATGTCTTCATTCGAGGGGGAAGATTATCTCGTTTTCGCCAAAGTGCAATTGCGCGATTTTTTTTTGATTTGAAATTCTTGCTATTTATATACCTAGTTCACGAGAAAATTTACAGATTTTTGAGAGGTATGGTAACGATAACACTGGCAGCAAACTTCACAATTGGGTTGTGGCTTGACAAAGCGATAAACATAATCATATGAGAAATGATAAAATCCTTTTCACTCTATTTCGATTTTGAGAGCTAGATTAAGTAGACAAGAAAATTTCCATTTTCGCTCATAACTTCATCATGTGTCTCATTTTTGTCCGTGTACGAAAAAAAAACGATCAGGAGGCATTTTGAGCAAAATATTTGACGGTAACGCACAACAATGTGTATTTTGACATTTATTAATATGTGGCAAGTATTGGTTTTCACGGACGTGATAAGATTACCAGTTGGCTTTTATATCTGTTCGAGTTATTCTACATATTTGTGTTTCCATTCAAAGACTTTCTCTAACGATGCCTATGAGACTTATGGTATGCACATGTTGTGAAGAACAGTGATAGACTTTCTCTTCTATTAATAGAACAGTTTTAAAGCAGTGTTTTTCGGGGTCTAGAGTTTTAGTTTATATCGAGCCATCGTACGTTACATTTCAATAGTCACTTATTTATATTCTACACTTCTGCTGTACTTTATACATCAAATAAAAGTTCTTTTTAATACGCGCGTATTGAATATTTGAACATTAATTCCAACAATATCACTACAATTTTTTAAAAAAAATATCAATTATATAGTAGTTTTTAACTTAAAAAAGAGCTTCAATCTCCTTTTTTCAGTGAAATTATAATTAAAATAAACGCTAAGTGTGCTTACTTAGTACGTATTTGAATGCCCACTTGGGATTATTTGTTAAATTATATAAAAATGATTATTATCGCTTTTATCGCGAGATAAAACAGGTCCCAGTTGCTTTCTTCTTCTTCAATTTATTAAATGAAATATACATACATTGTCTTTTACTGTTTCTTTAATTTTAGCCCCAGCTTTATTTACAGCGGAATATAAGAAAGATCCAAATGTTTTGGCGCCTTGTGTGACTTTTGTTGTTACTAATTTACAAAAGAAATATTTCGTTAATAATTCAATCCATAAAATACCAGAACAATTACTTATACCATTTCCAATTTGCCCAGCTTGATCTTCAGTGGGAGTACCTCCGCCTGAAATTGGACCTGAATCAGCTCCTTCGGTAGCACTGTATGAAATAGACCGTGAAAGTTGTAATTAGTGTCTATAATGCATGCGTACAAAGGATTAAAACTTTCAACCAACAACATAACAGGCAACATATATCATATATGCACAATAATCGGAAAACGAAATATATTTGATTCCCACGCATTCAAATAATGTTATAGGTTAGTTAAGTGGCTCAGGGGTTGAAGAGAAAGTTATTTTATGAACAATTCATCTTTTCGAGTAGAATAAAAGAGAAATATGCTTCTAATTCTTTGATTGCATGCTTATTTTACATAAATAACAATGGTGTCAGTTCAAAATCCAATGGTAAATGTTTTGCTGTTACTGAAAGACTCTTGCACTATGTGATTCATGGTCCATTTTGACAATTTTAAATTGCATTCAAATAAGTTATAAATAAGCGAAGAAATTATTTTTAAAACCTTTTCGCTTTCTAGGATGATTTGGATCTTATTTTTATGCGGTAGCTATTTATTTGGTTTCTCTCAAATGTAGTTGAATTTTTTGGGCTTCAATAAAATTTGTCACTATTTCAGTCGTATGTTGTTAAACCGAAGTCAGACTCATCAACATCAGTAATAATTTGGAAATAAGATGATGATAACTTTTAATTATATTAAAGTAAGATATGATTTGAATTTGTGTCGATACAAAATTGCATTCTTTTTTAACTTTAGAAAAATACTCTAAATGTCTGGACACTATCAAATAATATCAGCAAAAACTAAACGGAAAAACTGTTCATAATTTTTATTTCGTGAAATTAATGTTTGGCTTTTGTCGCAAAACTTACAGAGATTCTATTGATTTTTCACTATTTTACATCCGCCATAGAGACAAGTTGTTCTCACTACATTATATGCTTCACTTAAAGTAAAATCAATAACTTTTTATAGCAATGATAACGATGTTCGTTAAATAAAATCCCTGCCGTGCCAAATTTAATACAAAAGGACGAAAGGCGAAAACCAAATAATTAATTCAGGACGTGGCCGTTATACGCTATAAGCTTTCGTTAATCTGTGAAAATGGAAGGCCGGAGAAAGTGCAGAAAATACATACACATGAGAATTTTCTTTACGTACATAACATACAACGGCAACAGTTAAGACTTTTCTACGATTACAGCTGCTAGTCTTTGCTTTGAGCCAGGAACACTCGTGAATACTTTAAATGAGAAAACCTTCTATTTGAGCGTGTTACAAGAAAGCTGATCGAGTAACAAATGAATTGAAAATCTTTTCGGATATAGAAAGGGAGTTGATATGGAGTTGTGCCTTTTTTCGTACATCATCCAGATAAACGTTCATGATGGAACGAAAACTAGGAGTTTATTCGAGTTTCAAAAAAACTATCAAAAATAGGAGAAGTCACAGTACTCACGACACGTCATTTGTCATGCATACAGCATTTATAACTATTTTGAACCTACCATGCAAAAGTTTTTATACATATTATAAGAAACATTGCTTGTAGAGGTGCATCAAAGGACTTATTTTCTAAATAAATATAATAAATACCATACGAACGTGCAGCACTTCATAAAATTAAAACAACTGAAAATATAACAACCATTAAATAAAAACCTTTCATTAACATTGTGTGAAGCAGAGTACGAGCTCTTTGCAACAGAATAAGAAATCGAACTAAATTAATAAAACCATAGCTAACACAACCGCAAAAGAATTGTAAAAATAAACAAATGTATATTAAATTTAGAATAATTATAGCCATCACAATCAAACATGTACCTGTCCAGAAAATATAATTGATGCACTAGAGGATTTTGAAAACACAATTTTTCACATTGAAATCTACGTTACAAAAAATGGCTAGCTATGGTTTTAATGGGCCGTACATAAATGATGGAATTTTTTTAATGGTTTTCTTTTATTTGCTATCTGATTTTTAAGCTTTGTGAATAACCGAAAAAATATAATGTTATAGTAAAATCAATTTTTCGTACTGTTTACAATAAGTTATTTCAAAAACTGTGAATATTGAAATATATGGTCAATAAAAATGATTACTTTTATAATATAAATACGAGAATTTGTTTTTTGCATGTTGATTTTTATGCGTATGATGTTGTGTAAATGCAAATGAAGTTCTATGTTAAATGGCTGAATTTTGGAAAGACGAAAAGAAAATGATAGTTCACGTTGATTCAAATGAATAAAGATTCAAACTTGGTTGGTAGGAAAAAACACCGAAAAAACACATTCAAAAGTTATGTTTCTAGTTCTCGAAAGTTTTATCGTTTTTAATGGAACTATAAATTATTTTCAACAAAATTACGTAAATTAGTAAAAGAACCTTAAAATTGCCAAACGATAAGTTGATTGACGCAGCAAAGTGCTGTAACTGGTGCGTTGTATCTTATATTTAGAAATTGGTGCTACTTTGCTGTGGCCTTAGTGATTTAATTACCATATTATATACATAGATTATGTATATTTAGAAGTTTTATTTACATATATTGAAATTGATTCATCATCATACATCAATGACGATGACTGATGGAATAGGGCGGATCTGTTTTTAGTTGGCTGTTGAGGGAGCATACTGATTTTTCCAGAAAAAGTTGTGGAATAACTTGTATGATAATAATTAACTTATCCTCCGTCCCAAAAAAGCTGGGAACATTAATAAATTAACCGAAATGTTTAAAAATTATAAAAAAATAGATTTTTTCCTACTTTCCTCACTTCTGACTTTAAAACGATTAACGATTAATTAACTTTTCTATGAAATATGATTGGTTAAAAAATTAAAAATTTATCACCCTTGCCGCAGCAAAAAAATATTTATTTTTTTTAACCATTTAGAATGCACTTGAGGCCTTCATAATTCGTCTACAAATCTTTATAATATAATAAAACAGCACACAAATTTTCATCAAAATCGATTCAGTAAATTTCGCATAATAATTTTGCAAAACTAAATTTACATTCAAAAATTTTAAAATTTTGCAAGTCAGAAACTAAAGCATATATAAGTTTGAGCATGGCTCCAACGACTGAATCCGCAGCCGCAGTCGTTGGAGCCATGCTTCTATCAACTGAGTCCGCAGCCGCCCAGCACTGTTTTAGAGGTTATTACCAAGTTTAGCAAAAATTCCTGAGACCGCCCTGATAATCCGATTTTAATTTTGTAAAGTGCATTTGATAGGTAAGTGCTCTTTTATATGTTAAAAAAATCAAACTTCTATATGCTCTAGTTTCTGACTTGCAAGATGTTCATGACTGAACATTGCACGAGATGTACATTGAACTCAAACATTGTGGTTCAATGTACATCAATTTGATTAAGTCAACAATTGTATCGTTTCCACGTACATTGAACTTAGCCAATTGCAGTCATTGCATGTCACCTACAATAATGCATTTGCAATGACATCAAATTTTCCTCGATGGCACTAAGTTCAATGTACGTAGTTCAAGTCAGCAATATTTTGCTTACTTTTAAGAATTGTAAAAATGTTTGATTTGCTTAATTAATGTTTGTAAATGGTATATAAGCAGCGTTAAGGTTCAAATAAACTCACTTCCTAATTGGAACCTCACCAGAGTTTTTTTTAATTGTCCGAATCCTCTCCTTTCCAATCTTCTTCGCCTACAACTATTGGTGCAAGGAGATCTCCTTTATATTGCAAGATCTTCGTCTGGAGTGGACGTCCTTCAAACAATATCCTTACTTGTCCATTAGAGTTTGCTAAGGACTTGAGAATAACTAGGTTGCTGTAACTTAGAAGTTACACAAGATTTTAAAAAAAATGTATTTTTTCAAATAAATTTAGATTGCAAAATTATTATGCGAAATCTACTGAATCGATTTTGATGAAAATTTGTGTGCTGTTTTCTTATATTATAAAGATTTTAAAAACTTAACATTTCCACAAAAGTAATAAATGAACTTTATGGGCGTTTAATTTTGACCGTCTTAAACTAGCTTGCACGCTACACAATCTAAAGGCGTCTTCAAAATCAGTTGCATTGATAGTATTGCACTGTGTGATAAATATTGCTTTGCGTTTTAAGTTCTGTTTCAAAACAAATTTTAACAGTTAAGGAAATCTGAAAAGAAACGCAAACTTCACGAAAAAAGAATTTTGCATTGAAATGAGAAAATCTGTAGTAGTCTGGATGGCTTATAGTTAGTGGTTAGAGCACTTGCTTTCTATGCACGGAGTATCAGGTTTGGGCATACTGCTATCAACGCGGAGCAATCCCTAACTCAGTCGCATACCTACGCGAGGAGGTTGGATCCAAATACAAAATGTGTACAAATTACAACACAGATTGCAGGATATAAGATTTGGAGGATAATTTTTTTGTCGATGAATTTTTTGCTGTTGATTTAATTTTGAAAGTTACTATTTTTGTTAATTTGATTACTGGGTTGGAAATAAACAAACGTTCAATCGATAAAAAAGAGGAAAATCTAGTTTCAATAGTTAAGCAGATCTACACACTAAGTTGCATACTTTACTATATAAATGTTTTTTTTTTCAGAATGCGTGCCCCGTCATACATTAGTGTATGCATTAAAAACGTGACCTAAGTAGCCAGAAAGTTTGATTGCCCCTGATCTAGAGGAATCAAAAGCTTACTCGTAGAAAAAAATATGACTTGAATAGGGAGCACACCCTTTCCATGTTGAGTTTATGCTTTAAAATTGCTGGACTATGATTGTGACTGTATACTAAGTAATATGGTAATATGGAACCAATTTGCATAATTTTGTATAGGTATATTTTTGAATCAAAATTTAAAATTTTCGTATTTATTTTTTTTTAAATCCGATCGAAATTAATTCTTGTTCTATATGGTCACTAATATACCATATACAGTATTTTTTCTAAATAATCTGTATGTAATAATAATATAAATAATCTTTATGTAATTGTAATATAAATAATCTGTATATAATAATGTTTATCTAATAAAACATGGTTTTAATCTAAAAATGCTTTCCCCACTTGAAAGTATTCTTTATGGGTAGGTAATCGAGCTTCTTAGATAACAAGGAACATCATTTGTCTATGTATAAATAGCATCAACTTTAAACTTTTATAAAAATGTTGCAATATTTCATAAAACCAAGGTTTTACCAAATATATTTCAGGCTTAATTTTGTTTTTACTCGACAACTAGAGGCAAGGAGGCAAGCTATCAAACGTAGAATATTTACGTGGTAATTAAAGTATTGGCTTAAAAAATTGTGCGATTAAAAATAAAGTTCAGCCATTTAAAACAATTCTGATTTATTTAATTTAAGTTTAAAGTAAACAGGCACAAGTAATTTATATTTATAGAAAACATTTGATTATTTAAAACCTATTAGCGATTATATGAAAATTGTACAATAGTTTCTTTAAATGTGTTAGATTAAAATCTCGTTTTGATAGAAAGCGTAAATGAAGCGTGTAAATTATATTTTGAAAAATTGAGATAAGAAGCGCTAATAGTAGGTTCGAATGCATTTTCATTGGTGTTGCTTACTGGGAATCAAAATATTTAATTATTTATTATTTCCAAAGTATTTGAAGATTTTAATAATCGTTCTTAGTAGTATTTGATGTCCCATTAATGACACCAACGATTCAAAACTTTTAAAATTAATAATAACAATTCAACAAGGAAAGAATTGAAAAGGCTGCTCTTTTAATAGAACAACTAGAAAACTGATACGAGTTTATTGGCTTCGTCTTAATAAACCATTTATTCCGTCATTAAATGCAGGCCCATACCTAATGTACCTCGATTTGTCTTCATCGTCACCACCCGCGGTGCCTGTCATATCATCAACACCTCCACCAATACCACCTTGCAATTGTTCGGCTGATACTGACCCATCGGCACCTGGCTCACTACCTTCCCCGCCGCCTCTTCGCAATCCAGGAATCGACGGAATAGCTGGCATTGATGGCATAGCCGGCATAGATGGCATTGAGGGTATAGCAGCGTTTCCTAGCCACCCGGACATCTGTGATTTTACATTTGAGAACATGCCTGTCTTGGTTGGGCTGTAATTAAATAAAAAAATTGTCGTTGAATCGAATGAATTCCCAATATAATATTTCATAATTTAATTCATTATTCGAAACAAAGCCATTATATTTTCTTATTAAAATTATTTTAGATTAACAAACACAATATAAAATGAGGAGAATTTTTACAACCAAACTCAAGTCGTGTGCTCCCTCCCACCTTTGAACGATTCAGCGCTACCCTATCGATTTTATTGTAGATTGTCTGGCTTGTGCATGCATTAAGGGGGGAAATCACATTGGCAGGCCTATTTTTACGCTTTTTTCGTGATCTTTTTTGAAGCGGAAGAAATGATTAGAACTAATTGAAATTAATAGGCTATTTTATTTATATTTTGAACTACATCTCATAATTTTTTCAAGTAATTGTCATCAAAATTCGCAAAGTTCGCTGTTCTTCATGGAGATCTGTCGTCCGAGTCGCTCATTGCCGTGCATGCTGGAGTCTACGATTTTAATGTGAAAGCAATTCAAACAAATTTTTCAAATTATTTATTAGTGAAAATTTTGAAAATTGAAAATTTGTGACGCATTTGAAAAAAATGAAAATTTTGAAGTTTATGTCATAAAAACCTTTAAATCGAGATATTTTATAGGGTTTTATATGTTTAGTTATACGCAAATTTCATAAGAATTCAGAAAATCTTTGGTTTTTAGAGATCGGTCAAAAATTCACTGAGATACAATGCACAAAAGCCGGAAAAACGCATTTCGAGAGAAACGCATTTGAAAACAAATTATCAAAAACTGAATATTGAAGTGACTTGTGTATTACTCCAATGTACACAGAGATATCAGGAAAAATACATCTTCTTGTTTGCAATACCTGACCCATTGCCCCAATCCATACAAAGTAAGATAGATCCATAGAAAGACAGCTGCATGGTCCCGCCCAGCTTGTCTGCGATCGCTCCATTCAATAGGACGTGCAGTATACTCGAGCGTGCTTCCCTTTTTGGCCCGAAAGTATAAGGACTTCGAATATTGGTCTAAAATTTTTTGAGCATACTCTTGAATAGCTAAACTTTCGATTTCTGCAATAAAAAAGTCAATTTTTGAACCGTATAATGTGATTTCCCCCTTAAGTGACCCATGTCATCCAATGGCTTTTAATTGACATAAAATGAGAAGTTCATAAAACAATCGAATACTTTTTGTTTTGTTTTGGAGTCGATTTGATGGCATATAATATGAAATAAGTTCTTTATAGGACAATCGTCACGTGAATAATACAAATTTCGCTGAGTATATTCGAGTACACATGTGGCATTGCAAACAAACATGGCGGATGCGACAATTAAAAATTCTATCACTCTCAACACAAACTCTTTCTTAGTTAACGAAGACTCCCAAACTTGACAAAAAGTTGCTTTTACTCAATTACGCTTATCAAAGTCAGCAACATTGTGTTGATTTTCAACTGATTTGTCTTCGATTAGGGTTTTATTTTGAGCGTATTCGCTTATTCTCACTTGATTATCTTTTCAACCATAGCCTTCATATTTTATTTATGTCAAAAATTACGAATTCTTTCGCGCAGGGTACCAAGAAAGAAAATTCTTCAAATAAAAAATTCACCTTTTTTGTGTGAGTTTCTGTATACATGACGGATTGACCTTTTACCCTTAGAGAAATGAGAGCAAACCCAAAAATGGAAGATATTCCGTTCGCACAATTGCTTGCTTGAAAGTGGTGATGGTTTTTCAATTGGAACTGATATTAAACAGTTACGTAGAGATACAGAAAGGTGGATAATGGATATGTATACTATTAGAGTGCAAATTGATGATTGACACGATGATTGAAATTAGAAGTAGGATGCCATAACGGTTCAATTTATAGTTGAAATTGTTTTCTTCATCATTTCAAACTCTTATCCTCATTGCACTCCTGTATTTATATCCGTTCATCATGGAAAATGAAATGACTATACCTTTCTCTTTTAAATTAGAGCATAAATTTTTTTATGGCACTATCTTCTTTACCCATTTTCGATACACAAAGCGGGTTTTTAAAATAAACCCATTGGACATTCCCAACAGAGAGCCGATGGAATTGTATTATATTCACCCCATGACAAATAAAAGTACAGCTGACAGTAATTTTCTGGACTAATTTCTTATCAAAGTTTGAACTAATTTAACGATAAGGAGAATGGTAACCAATCATCAATCGCTGCCTGAAAGAAAGGCAGCGAAAGAAGAGAGTATTATGAGTTACAAGAAAAATGCACAGCAAGATTATTTGCAGTGCGAAATATTTGAACGCTGCCGTTTAAATTGTCTTGAAATTATTATTGGAAATTGCTATACAGCATTTAAAAAAATACTGTTTGATTGCATGTCACAATAATCAAACGCTCTAAGTCAATTCAACAAACATAGTTTTAATGTGAAAAATTACAGCTTTTTCCTTGAATTTCTCCAGAATTTCTGTCACACAAATTGTTTCGTTGAAAAATTAAAACATTTAATAGTGAAAAATTCCTGTATTACGATTTATGCGGAGGTTTTTCTCAAAAAAAATATTAGAATTTTTCCACACGAATATTTCCATAAATAGTGGACTTTAAGTGACTAAACAATTTCGTAGAAAATTGGATAACCTATTTCTATTTTTTAGTTCGAAATTCCATTTTTGATTCACATTTAACGAAAGATTTTTAAGCTACTTTATTTACCCGTTTCTTAGAAAACTTTACATACGTACTTAGTCTTGGAATACTGCCTGCCAAACCGCTGGACTTGTGGATCTACCGGTTTTGAATTTGCATTTTGGACCAGTTTTCCAGTGCAAGTTTAAACTTCGGTTTAGTTAAACTCGCATGACAGTTTAAACTAAGGCGTTAAACCAAGTGTTTTGCAGTGACATATAAAGTTTCAATAAAGTTTTGACGAGTTATATTAAACCGTGTTTTTATAATAAATAACAGACACTAGTCCTTATACACGATTTCAAAATTCTTTATTTATTACACTGAAGAAGGATACAACTAATGTCCGAAATATATATTTGTAATAAATAAAGAATTTTGAAATCGTGTATAAGGAGTAGTGTCGGTTATGTATTATATAAAGTCTACATTTCTCCTTTTTTGCTATTAACTGTAGGTTGTTGCTCGAGTACTTAACATTTTCCGAGGAAAATCTCATATGTTAGCGTTGAAGCATTTTAATGCACGCAGTGCCGAATTCGATCGCCGCTGTAGACATCGCAATTTTTCCCCATTCTGCCTCGACCGCAAAGATTTTCGGCATGGAATGCAAATCAACATCTTAGCGCCCAGGAAAGTGGCTTTTTCGGACTCGTCAAAAAGAAAACCAAACAACGCGTGAAATGCAAAGCGAAATATTTTGCACTCAGTCCCAAAAAGGGAAACAGTCCAAAAAATTAGGAATGAGGAACTTTTGGGCGGTCGTTGAGTTCGGTTGGTTGGAGGTCTGTTACGCGCCGATCAGTCGTAATAAAAAATAAAAAACTCAAACTTTATTTTATTTTACACTTTAAACTTTGACAATTATTTCTAAACGGGACTAACTGGCCGAAATGTAGGCGATACCAGAACAAGAAAAACAAGAACCACGATTTGCCGCGCATCTCATATATTTATAACATCAGACTGCTTGCGTTGCGGTCTGATCGCGAGAATTCTGAATATGGGAAAATTTCGTGTGAACGGATTTTCCCATGTTAAAACTTTTGCGTCACCACTTCTGCGGAATTTACGATTCACATGGCAAATCTTGTTTCTGCATATTCATGTATATGCATGCGCGTAACAGGTCCCAGAGCTTCGATAACATGCCAATTTTTTTTAGTGAGATTAAAAAATTTATTTGCTATTGCGAGTTGAGTTTGCGTTTTATTTTGGATTCGTTACGTTTTTGAAGACAAGTCTTTAGTAAATACATACTAAATCATGAACGGAGCCATTAAAATGGGTTGAATTAGTAGAAGAGATTGAAGTTTTGAGCTAGTTCATACCCCTTCTCCCAATTTTCTCTTCGTTTTGTAAATATTGTTTCCAATTTAAGGTGGCTGGGCCAAGTCCTGATCCTCAGAACCTCGCCCATGCGCAGAGCACTAGTCAACGAAGTAACGCCACCCATTAGCATCATAGGGCTTGGCTAAAACAAATGTCCGTGATTCGAGGCCAATACGATTTTCATGACCGTTTAAGTGAAATGAAGCGTAAACATCATTTTGCCTTAAACGTCCATTTAAACTTGGACGACGGTTAAACTGAGTTTAAACTGGTACTGAAAAATCGGACCTTAGAGTCTCTACTCTACTCATTCAGTACTTTTGGTCCGTGATCCCTTCAAAATTGTTCAAATTATGTGACTCATTTTCACTCATAGCATATAGTATTATAGCTGGCCCAATTTCTGTACAAACTAGTAAAATTTATTTAACTGAAACAAAACTATCGACTAAATTGTATCATTTACTCTTATATGAAGAGTTTAAAACAGTAAAAAACTAGATAATTACTAAATTTATGTTTTAAATTGTAATTCGCCGGTTTACTCGAGAGCCCATTGCCATTATTGACCTTTCGGGGAATACGACACAGTATGTATTTTACTGACAGAATAACTCATGTTTTCATTTATTTCGAGGGCCACAGCTTTATGAACACTTCCACTGAAACATAAGAATATATTCAACCACTCAAGCCGTCATATATACGCTTAAGGCATGCATATCAGTTTCATCGAAAATATTTATCGTTTTCAGTTTTTTTCGCCATGTTCTATTTCAACTCAAAATTGTTAAGGTTCAATCAAGCGTATATACAACATTTCCGAAATGAGTTTCTTATTATTTTTGATTGTCAGGGTGACTGAACACTTTTTGTACATTTCTTACATGCCATCTTTCATAGTTTGTTAACTAAGCAACGAAAAAATGTACCTAACATGAAATATGTATATCTTGCGATTCAGAGTCAGCATTTACTACCTCCATGAAATGAAAACCTGCTCCATTATTTTTGATTTAACCAATTTATGGCAAGCACATAATGTGGTAGCTAAGTAAATAACATAACCTAAAATGCGACTTTGTTATTTGTAAAATACCCAAAACGAACGACTAAAAATAAATTTTTACAGACGATGGCTACCAAGAGTTGGAGGAAAAAATATCCTTAGGTCAGGTCGTCCTGTTTCCAAAATGTCGAATGAAAAACTAAAAGAAGACGTTAGAATCAGCTTTTGTCTTGTTTTTTCGAAGCGTGCTAAGTACATACGTATATCTAGATAAAAAAAACCTTTTATGCTGCCATTATGTAGCAACGAATCAGAGAGAAAGTTTTATATTTCGCCGAGAATGTTTATTGTTGCTTTGTTGCTCTAAATTTTCGTGGGGACTACGCAAAAATGTATCCTATGCTCGGATTTAACGGTGCTATGTGGTAATGAATGTCAAATGTTGATTATATATATTATGTATATTCATATTTTACTCTTAATATTTCAGTGAAAACAATGGCAAGGAAATATTAAAGTAAAAATATTCCAAACCTCGGGAAGAACCGACGGGAAAACTCTAAAATCTTCTCAAAAAATATGTCATCTTGGAAACATGCACAATCAATTTCAGATAAGTCACAATGATTAATTGATGACACAACAGCTCGAATTGGGCCAAGTTTTTGAGGCAATGCTATATTTTCCTCATTTACTTGATTAACGGAACACTAAGTGATTTGACTCAGGTACTCATTTACAACTGAGTGAACTGATTGTTCACATAGCCTTTCTCATTATCAAACAGAATTTAAACATTTTAACTAATAAATAGGTCCTTGTGGATGATGCTATCGTCTCGTTCACGGAAATCAAAACCCACATTAACCCTTTCGCCCACGTTGTTTTGATCCTCTTAAATAATTCAGGAATCAACCGTTTTCTTTGTCCCACCAAACATTATAGGAACAAACTACCTTGTTCAAAACTGCATCGTGTTTATCAATTATCTGCAAAATTCCTAGGATTATTTTCGCTGGCTTGCCTGCAGCCAGGCCTGACACGAGCCAGTCAACTTTAAGCTTATCATCGGGACATTTATTGTTTCTGCTACGAGACGCAAGCACGTTTAACCCGTGTACGTTGACGTTGATATTTTCATTTGAGCGAATATTCCTTCCCGTCCATGCTCTTTTTATAATTTTTCTTCTGTTTTGCCGAAGCCGTTTCGTGAAAATGTAATCACCCGTTCAGAAGCACACTGAATACCCAAATGTGCGGAAACTTTTCAGCTCCGTAATTGCCTCGAAAGTGTAATTTTATGCCTTAAGCGATTCGCAATGTAGCTATTGTTATTTTGGTGGTTCAAAAAAAAGAAATATGCAAGAAATATAAACGCGTTGAGGAGATATGCTGAGTGGAAGAAAGGACGACTAAATATTGCCTTGAAAGTACAAATGCCTGAAATGGAATTATGGCTAATGGGGTGAGTTTTGTGTAACATTTGTGCTAAGGTTGCTTCCATGAATGCTCATTGATTATTTTTTCCATGTTGGTTTTTTTTTGTGGAATTAACAAAATTCTTATGTATCGATATCAAGATTACGATGTAGAACGATGGTATTGTTACAAAATAGGGGCCAATGACTATTAAAGGATATACTTACTAGCTAACATTTTATGAAATTCAGTTATTGTTGGATTAAAACAATATCTAATCTATAATATATTCGATTAGGTATTTAACGAAAATCGAGCTGCCATTTTCCGAGTTTCTACAAACGTGGATGTCTTACTTGGGTTGTTGTTTCACGACGAAGGCGAACATTCGATGTTCACGCTAAATGGCAAGAATTCGGCAAATTGTGCTCCATATTTGTCAAGCTTTGTGCAAATGTGTTTTGACATATTTAGTTCAATGGTAGCTTATATTAGTTTAGGAGGCTTTTAAAGTGCAAGTTTTTTACCAGACGTTTTTTCTCATTGGCTAACTGAATTCGATGCAGTTATATTTCACGAGCTGTCCTTTAATTTTACAATCTCATCTGCACTCTTAGTTTCTTTCAAACACGATAACGATAACTTGCTGCAATGCGATAAGAACCTGGAACCGATCTCTTCTCGATTCCGATTCGAAAAAGGGCCTTGTTCAATATTTTTGTCGGATCTATTAGTTAGTTGTTAGCGCCAGAAGAAATATTCTTTTCTATTAAAAGCAATATAAAATGTGCGCATACGATTACCGGGATAGACACAAGAGAGAAAATGTTCGGCAATTATTAATGTGAAGCCGAAGAAATGAATACGCATTGATTTGAGATTCTCTTTAATTTATTCATAATAAATTTGGGTGTTTTGAACGTCTATTGGTGGTGTTTTAAGATTATTGAAAAAGTCGTGTTGTTGCTTCTTACCAAAATATTTTGTACTCCGTCGTGTACAAAACACTGAAGAAGGTTGCAAGTAGCAACCGAAATGCGTATTTGAGGAAATACAAAATATTTTGGTAAAAAGCAACAGCACGACTTTTTCAATAATCATAATAAATATAATCGTAATAAGAATATTTTTCGCGGTCACTCGGGCATATAGAAAAATAATGCCATATTTTTAAATTTAGATGTTTAGAAAAGTATGAGAACACAAAGGTGTTACAGGATACAAGAGATAGCTGATGATTTGGCACAATTTATATACAGAAAAATGAGTCAATTGATGTGAGTTCTTTTCACAAAGTTTCCTTGCGAGGCTACTCAGTCCTCTTTGCAGGAGCGCTAAAGGTGTAATAGCTCACACTGTAGGCCTTGCTAGAGCGGTTCCAGGCAACTCATCAATTTCTGGCGAGCTTTGCTGACGCCCGTCGTCCAGCAAGGTGTATGGTATCTGAAAATGTACACTCAGAAAATTAACACTCATCGAAAAAAAGATTACTTAACACGTACAACAATTTCGGTATTGATTTATCGTCTAACTTTCCGTGTCGTAATGTCTCGTCTTTTTATCACGCATAGCAAAGAAATTACTAAAACAAATTTCGATTCAAGCTTCATAAAATAATTGTAAAATTTCGTCCATGGTCATTTAAAAAAAAAACTTCACAATGATCTCATAACTAATGCTTCAAAGCAATCTGTACGTATTTTAATAAAAAACGGAAATTGGCATGCACAGGCGCAGATAAACTCCAGTGTTAAAAATAGCAAAAATGCATACATTTCATAAATAATTTAAAAGGACTAAGAGCTGTATTGTTTACCATGTAAAAGCTACATTGTGACAGTGAGAGTCAACACGATCGCAAGGAATGGAACATGAATATATTTTCGGTACCTAATTGCCATCATATATTGTTTAACAGTAAGCTTTTCTTTTTATTGTGTGAATATCATATAAATAACAACAGACGAATGAAGCCATACTTCATTACTGGTGATGAAGTCACTGCCAATGCTTGACCAACACATGCCAGAAAAAATTCTTTTCAAAGTCTTGTAAGTCCCAAAACGAAAGCACACTTTACCCTTAAAGTACCATATTAACGTTGAAAATCAATGAGCTTCAATTTTCTATTCATTTTACACCCCTCTTTTTATTTATGTTAATATTTCACTTGACCTCTTTTTAAATTATTCTCGACTAAATTAATTTGCACAGAATACGTCTTAGAGGCCTTGCCACAGCGGGGATAATAGAATGTGCGAGAGACAATTTTCAAACAAAAGCTGAATAAAGGTAAATTAAATTGCTTTCAATGCTAGAATGAACTAATTGAATTCTATTGCTATTGGAAATTGAATTTACAAATCTATTAGGCAAAGTAGAAGAAAGTTGCGATTTATAAGGTTGGATCTTTCTATACAATTATTTTTGGCGATATAACCAACCTGAAATGGTTGACGTTACTTATTAACTGAGGAAATTCCATCCTACGAATAAATTAGAAAACTACTCAAAATATGGGTTCACATTATAATCACTGCACTAAACAAAATCATGAGACTTAAGCAGGTTTAGGCTTTAAAACATACATAATGTGTCCTGTCGCTGAATGCCACCAAAATTAATGAGCCATTTAATTTAGAGATTGCTCGTTTTTATGTTGCCAAGAAACAAAATGTGCGATGACCCCAAAAAATCCTCGAATAAAAGAATCCACAACGATAAAAGCTTAACCCCATTAAGTCCGAACCTCCTACATGAATATTTATTAGAAGATTTTTCTTACGCAATCACTTTAGATGACGCTGTTTCTTATACGCAAGATTATGAATCAACCAATCGGGTTGACTTGTATAGGAATTATGCAAGGATACTTTCCAGGAAACGATACTTGTCTAGACGATAGTATATGTTTATCTGAGTTCTGAAAAAGATGAGAGCACTTGGTCTACGCTGGCACATATAAAAGACAGTCTTGTGTAGTTATTTTTCTAAGAATTGAGAATGTTGTACTGAAACATACAAAATGCAGAAAAAGAACATGGCGATGACGCAAGATTAAATTGTGAACCTCATTATAATATGGGTAATAGAGGTAATAGGTAAATAGATTTTGACGAAAAATGCTTGGACATTGAATGTAGTTTCCTTTGAAAGGTTGTTTCATAATTATAGACATTCAAATAAACATGTTTAAGGATAATTTCGCTTTATTTATGCTTAAAACAATACTCTTCTGTTCAAGCTTTTAGGGTAAACTTTAATATGCCAATACAATTTTGGTTATAGAATTGAAAGCTTAGACTAAATAAAAACAATGTACACAAATTTGAAGATAAACATAAAAACGTACACCATTCGTTCAAAGATCAAAACGCATACAGAATGAAATTTATGTTTAAAAAGAATATATGGGCTTTATAATCAAAACAGTATTTTTCATATAAACAAAAGATAGTTAACATACGAATCCTGAATAAACTTTACATAGTATCACAAAATAAACCGTATTTACTGTTTTGTTTTGGTTTCTAATTAGGTCTTTCACTTAGTAGTTTTCCACGGCCCATTACAATTGATTTTTATTCTGCACGAATTTAAAAGAGTTCAATATTTCAATTTCGTATTCAATATTTTTATCATTCGAAATAACTTATCATCCGTCTTTCCTGCAATGTCTTTAGCAAACTACAAATACATGCAGAACGTCCTATCTTTTTTGTCTTGCTTCGTTTCAAGGAAAATCGATGTTTAAATCGGTTCAGGTAAATCATCTACATTTTTCTTTCAACATATGATGTTTATGAAGTGCAATCAAATTTGAGTCGGTACGAAAAGAGTTCTGAGAGTTACCCATATTGCAAGCGTGTCTTGTCATTTAGATGCGGTCTGTATTCAAATTTTAATCGCAGTATGAGATTGTACTTACTATGGAAAAAATAATCTATTTGTAACACAACAATCTTAATAGTATAGTAAATTTGCGCGGTAAACGATCAATTTTTCTGTGCATTTATTTTGGAAGATGAATTAAATTATCCATTTTTTTTCTTTTCAAGTGGTTAAAATATCTATTTATGATCACAAACTTAAATATGAAAAACATAAGTAGCATAAATTTGAACAGTAGCTGATGAGCTTATTTTGCTTAGCGCTTTTAAGCACCCGTAGTGCTTTAGTTTTATTACTGTTATTCAAAAACTAGCATGATTTTAAAGATTCAAACAAAGGTCATTAGATCACTTACAGACTGAATCGATTCTCTATTTTATTTCGGATGTACATTACTCTGTCAAATGCAGAAACACTCAAAAATCACCTTTTCAATAATATATGCACATATATTTACCCTAAAATTCGACAATAATTCGGTATGATGAAAAAATTCGTACGATAGCCTTACTCAAGATGCCGTCATAAAGTCTAGTTCATTGTACCCATTTTATTGCATCATATTTTTTCATATCGGAATACTGTTCGAATTCGGACACCCCCCCCCCCCCACACAGGCTCATTTCAGTACTTCAAGATAAAAAAAAATCACCACACCGTGAATAAGCCGACATAGTCAAATATGCCTACATATATACATATTCATGATAGGGTAGAAATTCCAAACTGAAATGAGAGAAGAATTTATCATGCTTCATATTACATCCTTCTTAACGCTATAAATTGCCAAAGTCCTTAGCGAAATGAATCAATAAGATATGTACCTGTTTTATCAGCGAAGTTGGAAACGAGAAACATTTTGAGTTTATGGTTTTTCTGGGCGTGTTTTGTAAATATAAATTTTGAAAATAGATAATGACGGCTGACACTTAAGTGATGTTAAATTTTTGATAAAAAGAAACAATTCTGTATTTTGCTACTTTTATTAAATTCTTTAAAGAGTTTAACGATCCCTTTGGCATTTTTATATTCACTGCTAAGTAGTTGTTCACCAGAAGAAATAATAGAAGATTGCGCCCACGGCGTTTTAGCACTTCGGCCGCGAAAAATTGTTTGGCGTTGTCCGTTTCTTGTCTTGTCTTTTTCTTTTTGAAACAAAATTATTCACATATAATATTACACAAAAAATACAGCGAATAGCATGCCATAAACATTTTGGGAAATTCCAAAATTGAACGAGAGAATTGAACGCATGAGATTACTTACACTTCGTGGAGTGTGAAATATTAGAATAAGAAACTTTCGCAACTTTTCAAAATTACTGCATAAGTCAGCATCATTAATAATTTAGCAAATACTCGAAAGTGTGTTTTTATTAAAGATTAAACTAAATTCATTCACAAAAAGTTAAAATTCATATGACACAAGTACTAAAGTTTCTGGCAACTTCGAAAGGACATTCGCTTGCGGTATAAACTTTACGTGTGAAATTTAAGCCGAATAAGAAGATTAACGAAGGGATTGGAATTTTTTTGAATCATTGTAATTATATAGACCTTTACGAAAAACTAGATGCTTAAACGTCAATGAAACATATTTAAACCATCTATTGGTGTTCAATATTCCTACTCTTTGTCTAGATACCTTCAAAGGTAAATATAAAACAGTTTCAAAATCAGGTTACCAGCATATAATTCCATAATATGTATGATTACACCACGAGGTGGATGAAAACTAGAAAACGGCACAATGCAATGCAAACAAATCGGCCATACCATCAATATCGAAAACTAGAACTGCGCTTTTCCTTTTTATTGCCATGATTGTGCTACTATCATTCGTTTTGTTCTTTGTATCTAGCCCAGGAAATGCGACAAATTGTGCTCCCAATATTCTACATGAACGAGCAAAACGCTATCTGCCATAGGCACCAGCCAACCACCATTATAGCTGGAATTATTGGTTAGGCATACATACATCGGGAACGAGGTACACCTTTTGTGAAAATCGATCCAAATTTTGTGGTTGTCCAAAGAAATTTATGCGTCCTAATTGGCACAAAGGCAAATGGCTAGCACCGATCCCAACAAATTATTATCGAATATGGTTGATGTGCTCGTTTTCGAAGTAAAGTTTGCCTTCGAGTATTTAATATTCAATATATTGAAGAAATTTGAAATAAACATTGAAATGGCGACAAAACCAATGCCATTTTCCTGAAGTGAAATATGAACGATTGTAAAAAGATTGTAAACAAAACAAAGCCGATTCTACTTTCGTTTCGTTTGTCCTCGAAGTACAAGAAGAGTTATTTACATCTGAATACTCATAAATACTAAAATTAATTATAATGGACTCTGATAAGCATAGTATAATGAATTACTTGAGTAATTATGTGCATGAGCTGACAAAAACATGAGCGAGCGCTCTGGTTTTCGTTTCGCGCGCACAAGAACGATTAAAGCACACAATAAAATTTGTCCATGTGAAATTGGGCAAATGTATTTCGGCGAGGCCGAAATTGTGTTTCATGCAATTCGTGTACATATACAGGTCACGACCGAATAAGTTTGCGGATAACACGTGTAACGATGCAAATTAGAACACTCATACGCGTGCACAATTCCACACAACGCGTGCAGCCGTACACTTCGATCGTAAAGCAAATATTTGAGAGCGGGCGAAATGACTTCTACGACTATCGGCTGTGTAAAATGTTGAGAGAAGATAAATCGTGTGAAAAGAGCGCAGAGAGCGTTCGTGGCCCTAGCACACCCTTATGTAAATCACGCAAGAGCAAGGGAGAAAGCAAGCCGCTTCTATATCGTGCCATGACGGTAAGAAAAAAAACGACAAGCACGTTTGCGCCCAATATTTGGTGGTCAAGGTATATAGCTAGCATGGTAAACCCATACGGAAAATGTCATCCTATTTCGCTCACACTGTTAAATCACGTTGCGTCATCTCAAAATTTGAGATGCCAATTTATCAAACTGGAGCTGGCACATCTGACAAGGCAAAATAAAACGTTCTCATTTGAATCAGTCGTTTCGATAACGTCACATGCAACAATAAATGATTCAATTCAATACTATCGGTTGTCATTTCGTTTACTGCGTTCGCTGTTTGTTGGCAATTCTCGCCTCGTAGCTGTTTTTTCGCAAGACGAACTAAGCTATCAACATTATTTAACAATTCTTCTATTCAATTTTACCAAGCAATCCGATATTTGTGGAACTGACGGCAATTGGAATTATCCGATTTTTTACTTCGCCACTTTTATTTGACCAGATTGTTTCCACTCCCTGCAGAATTGTTTTAAACGTATAACTTTCCTAAGAATTTCATTTCCTATATTATCCATTCTATTGTATAACATGTTGTCTACATAGTTTGGTGGAACTCGTCAAATTTCAGGCGTATTGCATTCCTCCAGGTTAACATTAAAAATATGGTAAAATCGGTAAAAATTCTGCTAATTTGAAATGAAATGAAATTGTTGACAGTGAGGCCGTACTTTGCGAATCTGAAGGTGGGCTTATTTCACAATGAATGTGCGACTTTTCTTCATATGGCTTTTTTGCCTCTTCTGAAGTGAATGCCTATATAGAAAGCGGTTCTCTTGTACTTGTTGAAACAACGTTTTCTAATGCTTAAGGTGTCGTATGTCGTTGATTTTGCAAGCTTAAAATGTCAAAAATTCTATGTTTACAAAAGCCATGAGTACACCATTTCGGGCAAAATCACATTTTCTCATTTAAATATTTGAAAATTATATTAAAATACGCACATTTTTTGCCGATATAATTGACATGTCATTGGACTGTTGGCAACTGAAATTAGCCGCAAACAACTGTTTTGCGATTGAATAATGACCACATATATTTTCTTGTTCATCGCGAATCCTTGCAATAGCTTACCCTAAATTCTGGCCGTTTTCGGGAACGATGTCTCAAAATCAAAGATAGATAAAATATCTCAAAACTAAAGACAAAAGTCGTCATACACAATTTATAAAAAGTTAGTCTACTGTTGGTTTTGATAGTGAGTTGGTGCTTACTGATGCTTACTATACTACCGGATGATGAAATTGCTGTTTTCCCTCGCGATTTACTTCATAAAAAGAACGCAAATTCCTATATTCCTGAGTAAAACAATTGAAATTTCAAATGCTTATACCAAAAACGAAACAAATGATTCTCTGGATTTTTTTTGAAAGCCGTCTTTGTCACTTTCCATCCAAAAGCATAAGCTACAAGTATCGACACCGTTTCCTATCACGTTGAAATTGCTCAAAACTGAAATGCTGACTAAAGTATAGTTTCAATATTTTTATCAGCAATAATAGCAACTTTATGTTCTGCACTGCTCGTTGTATTTATAAATACTTAGTGCCACCGTATGTTTTCTGATAAGATGATATTTTCATTTCTGGCGAAAAATTTCGTAGATGTTTTGTAGTAAATCGCGTAGGTTTATTCTGAAGAATATATAGAGGTTTTTTTTTGTTCTACAACGAGCGGTAATTGATGTTAAAATAAGAGTTGATGTGCTTCCCTAGGGAATCATTTTGATAATAAATAGCATTTCTATTTCAAAGGGTTTTTATGCAGTTTGATTGATATGCAGGAAAGTAATTTTCATTTTGTTCACTCTCAATTAATTTTGTGATGTTATGGACTTTAAAAAGCAGTGTAGTTATTTCTCTTTTATTTAATCATAATCTTCGCTTACAAGGCAAACCCTACTTTTCAGCCTTGTGAAACAACGGTCGCATCTACACATCTTTGAAAAGTGCACTAAAATGCAAAGGCATGGTAAACGCAAACGTTTCGCAACATATGGCCAGAAACATTTGCTTACTTTTGAACATATAATCCTCCTTCAAGCAAACTCATGAGCACACAATTGTGATACAAGAAACAAAATGAAATCTGGCACAAAAAGGATGGCTATGAATGACCTTCTTTCGTTGTTGCCAGTCGCGAGTCTTGCAGCAAATATGAATACACCCAAGCTCGTGGTTTGTGAGAGTGTGAAAAGAACCTGTTGATGTTCTGCGAAAAAGATTTTAGTTGTGTAATACTTCCTTATGCGCGGATCAATACTAGATGAACAGCTTTCAACATTATAAACATGCCCAAAGCCACGCAACAGCCACAAGAGTATCAGTGGCTATATTTTCATTTCAACTGGAAAGATTCCGAGGAAGAAATCGTTCGCTCTTACGGGGCTTAACTATAATTAATTGGAGTGCGTCGATGGACGCGAAATGTTATCCATTTTCACTCAACCAAAGAGTAGGAGCACATGCCAAGAGCTGCTAACTCCATCTTCACGGATGATATTGTGATGTGGGGCACAATGACGTTTCCGTATCGATCCCATTCGGGTGGCAATAGTGGTGTCCGAATAATACACATGACTACCAAGCATGCAGACGAATTTTCAGAGGCGTAGTAGGAGCCTTTCATTCCCTATCCGCTCTGCATTCCCAATCTTCTCGCCGTTGTTGCTCCACTCCTGCGTTTCACGCCCTTCAGACTTCAAATGCTGGGGAGTAGCGAGCGACACCTTCGTCTCCTCCACCTTTTGTGTCGACATCAGTGCCAAAGCTACGGTCTGCGCAAAAATCAATCCTGACGTGCAAATTTTTCTCACCTTTACTAGCCTATGCTACGTAACCCACATTTTCAATTACAGATAGTTGGGGTATGTTATGCTGAAGGGCTAACTAGGCAAATATTGGACCGACTGTACAGAAATGGACGATTAAAAAGCTCCTAATGATTCCGACCAACCTCTGCTTCTTGTCGCCTTCCATTCCTTCGGCAACAGGCTGTTCTTCCTGATACGCAGCTTGCGGTTCCACTTCAGCCGCAGCAGCAGGAGCCACCTGATTGGAATTTTCAGGATTGGGAACCTCTTCGTCTTGAGGCTGCCGCCCAATCCAGGAGGACATTTGATTCGTTAGTCCTGAAAACATTATCTGCGACGAACTTTCACGGCACTAAGCAGGGACGATTCTCGAGATCAATGAACACTAACACCTTCACACGAAGCTATTCGAACTCTAATGCTTTTAGATGTACCAATCCAGGTCAATTGCTTCTTCTGGGCACTTCTAAATTCAATTTTTCAATTTACTTTCACAATGTCCACTGACTTTCCTCCGTTACCTAATGAAGAGACGGATCCTTTTGGCACTGCGCTCGATTTGCAACACGAGTCCCGTTCACAAGGCAAAAAACACTGCACAAAGCACTTGTGTCGCAACAAATTATCTTATTTCTTTAACTCCAGTTTTATATACTTTCTAGAGGCCAATGAAAGTTAGCAAATTCCATGCCAGTTCGACGAAGACTACTTTCCTTTGAAGCCACGTCCTTTTCTGAGTTCGTCTTATCCTTTGGAGGAAGGTGAGCGAAAACTCAATTTGTCAAAATCGTCGTGCGCATGCACGTCAAACATGCGTACTGTAAACACCGAATGCCCGAATATTGAAATGCAAATTGTGTGTTTCGAGTTCCTTCTCGTTTTAGATGTAATTCAAATAAACAAATTAGCATTATGTGGAAAATAAGAAAACAACAGGACTTATTTTTATGTATACATCATCTGCCAGAATTGAACGTTCTCACTGTCATTAACCATCCCTCTATTAAAACAGCTGTTTATTGGCTGCCTGCAATTGAACGCATTCATTGAAACCGATACGTTCCAATTGAAACATACACGTTCCAATTGAAACACGTTCCGATTGATATTCAATTGAAATGGACCAATTTAACTTCAATTTATTTTTCTTAATCGTGTACAACATAGAAAAATATTTACTTTGGATACAATAAAATATATTGAGAACAAACTAGTCTTGGCAGAAACAACTCACACCTACAACGGGTTAAAATGCATCCAAAGTTAGTTAAATGACGGCCAGAGTAAAACTGATTCCCCGCTTGTTTTCGAGATTTGTAGTCCTGTCGTATTTGTATCGAAAAAGTGTGAATCACAATACAGTGCGAAAAGACACTCGATCAAATCCATTTTGTAAAGAGACACTTGCCGTGCGACATTCGGATTGAACCCTGTAGCTCCGCCCAAGCCACGATCGCCATTTTCAAGGCAAAAAAAAAACAAAACAAAACCGACCCAGCGAACACGGCTGAAGCCGCCCCAAACTAAAACCAACACTGGCCATCGGAATCAAGGCATTGATGGTAAAAGTAATAACATATGCCATGGAGCCACCGTGCTAAGGGCATTTAAAAAACCTAGAAAGTCATCCCCAACACCGTCATCGGCTGCAACGAGTCCGAAGAGAGACACACCGGAGGCAAGAGCGGATCCAGCATTTGACTCAGGGGGGTCACTGCCTCGAAAATCACAATAAAAGAAGACAATATTGCAAAAAATTCGTAAAAATCACTAGTTTACCTAGGCTCATGGGGGTCATGACCCCACCCTTGTATCTGACCTAGACCGGAGGCATCGATGGACACTATGCAAGTCACGCACAGCAACTTTAATAACGGCGGCATCGACATCGACGCTGCAATCAACGAGGACATCAGCAAATTCCATTTGGCTACCGGAAGATTGGTAACAAAAGGTGAAAACCCCTCCTATACCTTCAACTTTCCCAAGAACACCACGCCAAATAATAACAGATTTGAAAAATGAGGCCCCCTTGCCCCTCGCAAGGAACCGCCCACGCCTTCAACTGTTACCAAGGCTAAATGGATGCCATATTTATTAATAAGGTTACCCCCCCGCAACCATCTCCGCCATTATGAAAAAGCTCCCTTCAACACGCTATCGTGTAAAATCCTTTTCAGATGTCTATCACAAGCTCGTGGTAGACAAAATCGAGGCTCATGACTTCATCATGAACCTCATGAAAGATAAAAAAATTGGAGGGCACTCATTCACCCCAACCTAACGTCGCAAGCCAGTTGTAGTATTGAAAGGGTTAAGTCCTTCATTCACAGTGAATGAAATCGCTGAAGACATTCGAAAAAATGATGCTGACTTGCAGCAGTTTACTATAAACGAACTAACGACAGTCTGGTCACGGCGGAATACCGTAAGACTGAATCTCCTTTAATATCACCCTCGATTCCGAAGAATATTTAAAAAAAAGCCATTAAGGTAAGATACGTGTTACATCACAATATTTCGTGGGAGAAACCGAGAAGAGGAGACGTAACGCAATTCGTAACGCTTCAAATTGTGGCTAGTCTCCGCGTTGTTTGGCCTGCGGCAAAGACCACCAAGGCGCCGCTTACCCGCGCAAAACCTTAAATAATCCCTCCGAAGAGCTTACTCCAGCAGATGAATCGATCCCGTCAGCATTCTGCGTAGTGTGCTCATTTCCAGGTCACCCCACAAACTTCTCAGGCTGCTCTGAACCGGAGAAACTCAAGACCAAACTAGCGAAACGTAGGCTCGCGAAGACTAGCTACTATCCTCTTGCCCTACCGAACACATCATACAAAGCCCAGCCAGACCTTGTCTCAACATAAACTCTCGCAAAGATCTTTTAACAATTCATCCTATGCAGGGATTCTCAAGAGCGCCCAACAAACTAGCATCTCTCTTTCCTTCATCTAACAGTAATCCCTTAGATAATATAGCCCAAGAAACCCTATATCACTTCGTCGCTCTGCTAAGAAAAACGAGAGAATTCCGGCCATCATACTGCCTGCTCCCAACAGAAGATATAGCTGAAGCTCTTTTTAATTTCTATCTAAATGTCGCGGCCCAGAACTAATCATTGCAGCCAATATAAATTCCCTTCAGAGACATGACAAGCGTATAGCCTTACATCAAATGTTTGTTTAATACTCTCCTAACATCATGTTACCTTACGAAACCTTTTTGAAGAAAAAGCACAAACCGTACTTTCCAAATAACAATATTTTCAGTAACGACTTCGGTAGAGGAACTGCAATTTTAGTCCACACAATGTAAGAAATGAGGGAAAAAACTGATTGGCGAACGGTATATCTACGAAATTTCAGGGCAAACGCGTTGTTAGTACCTGTTGACCTGACGGACGTGAAGTCCCCGGGACAAAGCAACGAACCCTTTTGACGAATTCGGGTCCGGCCTCTACCTGGCTAGAGATTCGATGGCTGCTGGCAAGCCAGCTCAGTTCGGCACGTAACGTCGTGGGTACGTTTCTCTAGCAGGTCCCGAATCTCATTTACAAAGATTCAGCCATCTACTTGCCCGATTACGTAAGTTTTATCCAATAAATATCACAAAAAAATCCAAACAAACATCATTCTCTAAGTTGAGGCTATACCTCCTACTTTACTCTAAAATGTTCCACAAAATCCCGCGCGCACCGAGAACCCGAATACCGCGATCCAAAACCTACCCGAGAGAGTAAATACATCAGCTACTTTAATCGCGATTCGCGTAATCGATCCGGCGATAGACGAGAGAGAAAGAAGAAAAAACCTACCACGGCACGAGCAAACAATTCTCTCGGGCGGCAGTGTCACTCCCGCGTAGAAGCCGAACTTCAGCGGAGCTCACCAGGCGCAGATGTGTCTGCCTGGTCCCACCTTACCTCGACCCAGCGCTTGCGCGGTCGCATATCTCATGCGCGCTAGGTCCCCCTATAGTTACCTTGGCCGAAATTAATTCCTCATCTGCTAGCTGTGGCTGTCATGGAAGAGGGAGAGCCCTCAAGGAAACGCAGGTTGTTTTAGTTCATTTTTAAATTTATATTTTATTAAATATATTATTATTTGTTTATTATTATTATTTTTTATTATTAGTATTTATATACAAGAAATGATTTGTCAAAAATGACAAAAAAATGATAACAATCACTCACCCGTTAGTGCTTGGCGATGACGAGCGCTCCTCATCGTTGGTCCTAAATTTGGGTTTAATAAACAATTTAACTTTAAGAAACAAATTTCGGATTACCCTTCCTCATAATATCCCTTTAGACTCGAATTGCAAAAGAATTATAAAAAAAAACATAAGACAATAATAAAAAAATTATTAAGTTAATTCTAGATACAATGTCTATGAACCATCTAACTAAAGTAAAATAAGAAGAAAAAAATTGTTATAACTCAATATTTTAGCTTTTAAAAAAAGCTATTATTATCAATCAAATTTGTTTTTTACAGCTTAGTTGTGTGTATGTGTTACATAATAGTCAAAATGGTAACATTTATGTGTGTTTGGTCAGTGGTTACCACTCTCCTGTGGTTCGTCGCCATTCCCTTGTGTGCGATACCATATGAAGATGAAGCAACGATGACTGCGGTCGGCAGTTGCATGTGTGTCGATTAAACTGCATCCCTTTTTCTGGATCCTAGTGTGCGCCTTCACCAAGAGTTATTTGTATTGATAAACAAATTTATTGTGTGGTTAGGATTCAAATTAATTTTGACCACTTCACAGCAATCTCATATCACTCGTATCGTTGAATACAACACCGTTCAGAGATCAAAACTAGATTTTTCTGTTCATCTGTGACCGCGAACGAAAACAAATGGCAGAAAACTTAAAATTTTCCAAATGTTGCGATTACAAAAACAAAACACACGTGTCTTAAAGTGCCTCGAAAAATAATGATTCGAACGAAATTGCTATTTCTTATGTTTGTCCTCACGAAGGACGACTGTACTTTGTTGACCGACCAATGTCGCACCGAATTCACCGTGAGAAATACTTTCTTCTGGTCGGAAGGAGCAAAGCACATGTGCGGCTTGGAATGACCAACACTTACACTGATTGAATGCGTTTCCCCCGATCCTTCACTGCCGTCCTAGCTACACCTCGTGTTAAGGGTTAAATGTTTTGACAATTGGGATTCGCGCTTAACATCAATCGTTTTTTCTTTTCTTCGATTCTTTAGGGACACACATGGCCTCCATTATATAGTCGATAGAAATGGCGTGGACTGTTACTTCTTCAACCACCGTTACTCTCCGCAGAACTCATTTTTAATTATCAATTTTATGTAACTCGGACCGATCTACTTTCGCGCGCGAAAATACAATTACGCTTATTCGCGATTAGCGATTCTCATCCTGTTTAGTTTATTTAATTACACTTGTGAACGCCACACTCTCCAAAATTTATCCAACACCAACAGCTTAAAACCACGCGGACTTCCTTTCCTCGCTAGTACCAGTGAACCGCTCGAGTTCCAAAAAACGACTCCCCCGTCATCCAGTCTCGTCCTAGCAGGATCCCTCTTTTTTCGGGGCCTGCCACTACTGACTAACCGGTATCACAGGTTACCCATGAGGCGGCATAGTGCAGTGGTGGCCAACCCAGCGGCTGTGCCACATTACAACAACTCAAACGGCTTACTCTATCGACTGCAATATCAAGCACCCATCCTGCACGCTAGTGTCTCTACACTTCAGGGGAAATCAAGGACTAGGTCGCAAAATGCTGGTAGGATTGCTCAACGTCCCTTGCGACCTAGATTCTCCGCTCCCCGTTTGCCAAAACAACATGTTACGTTTGTTGGACGACTTTGACGAGGTACTGCTCGGAGGTGACTTGAACGCTAGGCACCCTTACTAGGGCGATCGATGTCTTAACATCAATGAGACCTCACTGTTTAACTGGCTAGTATCCGGCAACCAAACTTATTTCGCCATCCTCAACGCCGGAGTTCCTACCTTCCCCAGAGGTAGCTCCTACATTGACAACTTCATTGTCTTTGCAGCTCTCCTCAACATGCGTGCAGATAACCATTAATGCATAAGCATAGCAGCTCCTTTAGATCACCATGCGCTCTTACTGAACCTTCCTATCCGTGGAAGGAAACCAATCATCCCACCACAATACCTCACACAATCATACAAAAATGTCAACGGGGACTCTCTTACAAATGAACTTTCAGAAAATCTCGAACAAAAGATCCCGACGAACGCATTCATGCTAACGAGGAAATCGAGAATGCGGTCGATGCCTTATCCTCAACAATCACGTTCTTCTTGGACATATACGCTCCTGCCCATCAGCCGAAATTTAACAAATATAGGGAAGTCTCCGAATTCACACTCAGCTTATTCCGCATTAAAGCCAAATGGCAGCAAAAATTAAAGGGCGCATTTCACAAGAATCTTAATGAATCCGATGAGGTGAGTTCCATCCTTCGTTCTTTTAACAACAAACAATCTTCAGGGAAAGACGGGTGCGTCAACTGTGTCCTGAGAAAATGTGCCTGGGTCCTTGCTAAACTATTCACAATAATTATCAATAATTGTATTAATAACGATTACTTCCCTCATGCTTGGAAAACAGCTCTACTCATCCCAATTCCGAAGAAATGCTCAGACGGACAGCTCACTTCGCTTAAACCCATCGCTTTACTCTCAAATATAAGCAAAACCCTTGAAAATGTTATGCTCCGCTCCTTCTCAGAATTTGCATCACCTGTGATACAAAATGAACAATTCGGTTTTAAGCCCAAAACATCCACGGAACAGGCAGTTCTTTTACTCCACGATTTCATATCCTCCGGGCTTCGGAAAAAAGAAGCAACCGTTGCCTGTACTATTGACTTAGAAAAGGCTTTCGACTCTGTGTGGACTAAAGGTTTGATCCATAAGTTACTCGTCGACCAATGTCTTCTACCTCTTTGTCGGAAATTGCGAGTTTCTTACGCCATAGATTGCTTTTTATTAAAATCAACAACCGCACATCAGACCCAGTCCTAGTAAACTCCGGTGTCCCTCAAGGCACAATACTTGGCCCCTTCCTTTTTAACTTTTATTTGTACGACCTGTAACGATTTTGACTCTTTCCTTCTTCTCCGATCGGGTCTCCGCTGAGACCGACGACGATCGGCGTCACACCGATGTGACAGCTGGACGTGCAGTCCGTGGATTGAGGCAAAGGACTACGTATCGCGCCGAGAATTAGTCCTGCCTCTCACTTGGTGTTTGGGGTTGGTGGCTGCTAGCGGGCTAGCTAGTTCGGTGAGGCGTGCGGTCGAGGGTCTTAAGGTCCAAACACCAAGTGTCCGAGTTCGTTACACAAACTCAGCCACCTGAAAAGCCCTTGGGTTACGCGTTTTCAATCCACAATCATCAAACAAAAATCAAAAAAAAAAAAAAAAAAAAAAACTCTAACCTCTCTATTCTCTACTTTACGCGAGTCCGCGAGACCGTCTTACCCGAACGCGACTTCTCGTCGGCACACAAATAGAATATCGCGATACAAGAGCACTACTTTACCGGAAACACACTCAATATAACAAAATCAAAGCTAACGCGAACACTGTGCCGCGGAAGAACCCGAATCACTGCTGAAAACAAAAAAAAAAAGGGAGTAACCTGGCGAAGCCTCGCCAACCAACGATGTTATAGGCTGGGCCCAGCCTCCTTGTTCCGAACGTGAGCGAAGCTCATTATTCCGCGCTCGGAACCCCATGTCAGATCGAACTACCTGACCTACCTGTTTGGAAGGAAGTCCCGGAAGAAAATCTAAGAGTTTAAGTGCAATTCATATTTATTCCTTTTTCTCTCTCTAAATTATTTTATATTATTCATTAAAATTCAATTTCACAAAAGCAAAGGAAACATAAAATAAAATAACAAAAAAAATCAATTTAATAGTATATGAACCATCTAAATAAGCGAAAAATATTATCGTCAATCAAATCATTATTATTGTTCCTATTGTTTTCAAATCGGAATTAATGTTGTGTTGGCAAAATTAAAGTTAACCTAACTTAACATTTTTTTTCTTCTGCAATCGTCTTCATCCCGTTTCAGAATTCATTTCTTCTCCTTGATTAATTTTTCCTTTGTTTTGCCCTGTAGCTTTTGATCGACGCATGCCTTATTTTTTTGGTTTAAATGTTCGCTGGGTGAGTTTTTTTTTTCTTGAAAAGTCTATTCTGTTGTTGCTGAGTTCCAATTAAATTGCATTCATTTTTGCTGGATCCTAGTGTGCGCCACTTCACAGCAATCACATGTCACTCGTATCGTTGAATACAACACCGTACATAGATCAAAATTAGATATATTTTTCTGTTGAGTTGTGAACGCGAACGAAAAACAAAGGCAGAAACTTGCAAATTTTCAAATGTTTAGATTACAATAAAATAGAACACACGTGTCTTAGAATGCCTCGAAGAATAATGATTCGACCGAAATTGCTACTTCTTATGGTTGTCCTCACGAAGGATGACCGCGTTTTGTAGACCGACAAAATGTCGCACCGAGTTCACCGTGAGAGATACTTTTTTCCGGTCGAACGGAGCCGAGCACATGTGCGGCTTGGACTGAACACTTCCACTGAAATGAGCGCGTTTCCTTGATCCTTTACTGCCGTCCTAACTACACCTGACGTTAAGGATTAAATGTTTTAAACATGGGATTCGCGCTTAACATCACGTATCTTTGTTCGATTCTTTCGGAACACCATAGAATTCATTATATAACCGATATAAATGGAATGCACTCTAATCACGTCGTGAACACGTTTTCTTTTTTTCAAGTCCGCGCTTTCCTATTGCACCGGTGGTCTTCTCGAGAATCCCGCATAAACTGCCCATTTTCCCGTTCCCAGAACCAGAATCGCGCTGTCGACCCCTTCTGGTAACTTGGAACCTGCTGGTTGCTAACCGGGTTCCCTGTCGTGCGCAACCAGTTTTCCCAGTGGGTCGTTCCTGCATAGCGCTGGATGGCGACGTGCACGATCGAGGTGACGTGATCCAAGCCAGCGCGGATGTGCAAAAGGGCGCATTACAACCACAGGCAGGAATGCGAGGGCCTCCCGAGCAGTCATGGCGGAAGATCCTCATAGTTCAGGTTGATAAGGTAATCGTCGCGATTGCAAGGGAAGAAACCAATATCTTGGTTGGATTGCTGGATGAGCAAAGTAGATGCGCACTAGGACGCAGGTTCTGACAACAGGGGAAAATTTAAATAAAGTCCAAAAATAGCTAAATACCCGGGGAAATAAAAGACGGAAGATATTATACTCATGGATAGCTTTTTATAGGCACTTGGACCTAGGATGTCAAAAAAAAGGTACTGCTAATCCCTAACCGTAAGGTTTCGGGATGCTTAGCGCGTTAGAGAGAATCAAGTGGGAGGCGCTTAGCGGTTATCGTTATCGTCGGATATCCTTGGCGTAAAAGAGGCCAACTTCCTTCCCCTTTTGGTCCGTGACTCGATACAGAGACTTCCCTACCTTTTCTAGGATGCGTGCTTTGACGAACTTCGGGCCAAGCTTCGCGTTATAGCGTGCGCTCGCATCGCTTTGCCTAAAGTTTCGTCGGAACACTTCGTCTCCGGGCTGGTAATTAACGGGACGGACTCGTAAATTGTAGGACCGTTCAGCCACATCCTGAGATCGAGTTAGGTGCATCCTAAGCCGTTGACGGAGGAGGTCCAGGTGGTCTTCCTGGGAAACTTCCATCTTCGGTTCTCCCAAGCACTTGAGACGGCGCAGCAGGGTGTAGGTTTGGCCATGTGTTATCATTTGCTGGCCAAACAGAGCGAAGTATGGTGAGCATTTGATGGACGAGTGGTACCCCGACCTCAGGGCACAGGCGATCGATGAGAGCTGACGGTCCCATTCTCGTTGATCCTCCTTTAAGTAGGCTCGGATGCCGGCTATCAGAGAACGGTTCACGCGTTCCGAAGCGTTCGCTTGTGGCGAATAGTATGCCGTGCGCTGATGCGTGACTCCGTAGCGTTTCAGCAGTTGCTGAAGGTGTCCTGACGTGAACTGCACACCGTTGTCAGTGGTGACGGTTTCTGGTATTCCGAAAATATGGAACACTTGCCTTTCGAGGAAGTCGGTGATCGCGTTGGTTGCTAGGCGCTTAATAGGCTCTATAAGCACAAACTTGGAAAGGTGGTCCAGAATAACGATGGCTCCTATGTTCCCTTCCTTGGAGCGAGGGTATGGTCCGATTAGGTCCAAGTATAAGTGCTGTAGGACTCTTTCGGGAATGTGCTGTCGTCCCATTGGTGGTCGCAACACCTGGTTGGGAGCTTTGGTCATCTTACACGTTTGGCAGGAGGATACATATTCTTTTATCTGCCGTGCCATCCCGGGCCAGAAAAAGTGGGCCCTTAGACGGTGTAGTGTCTTTGCGTATCCCCCGTGCGCGCACATTGGATGCTCATGCAACCGAGCAATCAGAGTGAAGGTCAGCTCTTCTGGAATCCAGAGTTTCCAGGCATTTTGTTCTTGTACCGCGTCTCCAGACGCGTATTCTGAGCGTCTGTAGACGAATCCCTCCATGACTTTGAGGTCCGGAACCCTTTCAGGCTGTGCCGTAATGGTGTTTACGAGAACCAGATACTTATCGGACTTGAAGTAACCCGATTCTAAGTCGACGAGGTCTGAGTCATCGATCGTTTCTAAGGCTGCTGCAGATTCGGGTGAGAACATTCGGGAGAGGGAGTCTGGTACCACATTCTGCGATCCCTTTCGATGCCTGATGGTAAAGGTAAACCCCTGAAGCTTTAATGCCCATCTCGCCAGCCTCCCGTGGAGGTCCGTTTGTCCCATCAACCACTTGAGGGAGGCGTGATCAGTGATCACTTCGAATTCATGTCCTTCAATGTAGGCTCGAAATTTTTTTATGGCCATCACCGCTGCCAGGCATTCCTGCTCTGAGACGGTGTAGTTTCTCTGAGCCGGACTCAGCTTTTGCGACATGAATGCGATTGGGACTTCCACTCCCTCCTCGGTCCTTTGTACTAACACTGCACCGATGCCGTGCTGAGAGGCATCACATTGGATAGAAAAAGGCTTTGAAAAGTCTGGGCTATGAAGAACGGGTGCGGTAGACAAGCTTAGTTTAAGAGTGTCAAAGGCCGCTATGCTATCCTGCGTCCAGATGAATTTGCTCCGTTTCTTCAAAAGGTCTGTTAAGGGGGTAGTAAGGGCTGCAAAATTCCGTACAAATCTGCGGTACCATCCGCAAACTCCCAAGAACCGCCGTAGCTGTTTCACGGTCACCGGTCTTGGAAACTCACTGATTGCGGTGACCTTGCCTGGATCTGTCTTGATTTCGCCGTTTCCCACGATGTGACCCAGGTAGCGTACCTCCCTCATTACAAAATGACTTTTTTCTATGTTTATAGTGAGTCTCGCTTTCCTAATACAGCCGGCGACTTCGAATAGCAACGAGATGTGATCGTCAAAGGTTTCAGAGATCAAGAGTAAGTCATCCAGGTACACGAAAACTTGGCAACGCAAATGCGCTGGGATGACCTTATCCATCAGTCGTGACATGGCCTGAGGTGCGTTGCACAACCCAAACGGCATGGTCACAAAGTGATATAAAGGACGCCCAGGTACGGTGAAGGCTGTCTTATCCCTTGACATTTGATCGAGCGGAATCTGCCAAAAAGCGTCCTTCAGGTCCAAGCTTGATATAAATCTGGCCTTCGGTAATCGGCTAAAAATTCCGTCAATGAGGGGTAAGGGATAGGCATCCCTAACCGTAACTGAGTTTACCTTTCTGGCATCCAGGCATAATCGAACCTTCCCTGGTTTTCGGACCAGTGTTACGGGAGCTGACCATGAACTCTGTGACTCTTCGATCACTCCGAGGGCCAGCATGCGGTCGATCTCCGCGTATAGAAGTTTTTCTACCGCGGGAGAAATCGGATAATGCCGTTGTTTAATTGGCTTAGCGTCTCCTACATCTATAGTGTGAGCGACTAACGAGGTTCGACCCAACCCTTCCTTGGCATATGATGGAAATGCGTTGATAGCGGCGGCCAGTCTCATGCTCTGCGGGGGTGAAAGTCTGTGTTGTTTGTCGTCACTGTTTAGCTCGGCTATACATGCAACGTCAACGGGAACCTTTTCGGTGAAGAGATCTGTTGCTAACCCAAATGCTTTCACAAAATCAACTCCAAGGTATAAGTTTTGAGACAGAGAAGGAATGATCCACAGGCGTAAGTTCCTTGCGACGCCTCTAAAGGTCACTTCACATTTGACCTGCCCCGCGGCTCGATGTCGTGTGCCATCAGCGGTCGACAAGGTCAGTTTGAGTTTCCCCAGAGGAAGAGAAGGGTTCTCAAGGAACTTCCTGGCTAATTTGGACGCTATACAGCTGACGGACGCACCGGTGTCGATCAAGCCTCGGACATGCGTGCCTAAGACGAACACCTGGGCATATGGTCGCTGGTCTAGTGCGGGGGTGGTCAAAAAACTAGCTAAAATAGAGTGGCTCAAGGTCTGGTAGTGCCGCACTCTCTTCCAAAACTGTCGTAATCGGATAGAAGAACGCCTTGGGCGTGGCAGAGTGACTTCGTTTAGAAAGATGCGATTGCGAGCGGCTAGGTACTCTCGTAATCGAACATGGTATGGCCTCATATGTCGTCGGAGCTCTGAAGGGTTAACTAATGAAAATCTGTTTTTGTCGTCTGGGCTGATTTGTTGTGGGTAGGACTGCTCAGTGGGGCGTGCACTCAAATCTTCCGGAGTCTGATTTGGGGAATCAGACGAATTATGCGTCAAAATAGTAGTTAAGGGTGCGGAGGAGCTTTCCTTGGGGAAGGCCGCGACGAATGTCGTACCATCCCCGATCTCTCGTTTTTTGATTGCCGGCAGTTGTCACATTTCGGCTTCACGGTGTTTTCTCTCCCACAACCATAACAGAATAGTGTCCTCTCCTCTTCACATTCCATGAAGTGATGGCCGGGCTGCCGACAATTCCAGCAGACTCCGGGGCTTCGAAGCTCCTCTAAGTCTGTCTCTGAAGCAGGGTCTTGGAAGTCCGGATCAGGTTGACATTCAGACACCGGGTTCTCCGGGTAAATCGACGATACTCCCTGGCGGTCGGGACGTTCGCGTCTCGGAGCGTACATAGTTTGGTTGTCCCGTCGAGGATTGGCATGGATTCCTTCCAGAATCCTAGCAGAAGAACGTAGTTCCTGGAGATTCCTACGAGGAGCATAGGCCATGAGCTGTTGGAGCTCTGGTCGACAACCATCCCAAAGGATTTCCAACATTTCCGCCTGTGAGATGGGTCGCGTCAGACGCTCAGCCATGCAACTAAGTGCCTCGTAGAAATCATCCACTGTTTCACCTGCTTTTTGTCGTCGATGGCGTAATCGCTGTTTCAAGAGATCATCGCTGTGTGCTGGGGCAAATTCCTGGATTAGTGCATCCTTAAGGTGATTCCACGAAAAGTGTGGTGTGTCTTGAACGTATCTCCAGAACCATCTCAACGCACGTCCCTCGAACAAAAGGTGTGCTTGGTTAACAAGAAGGTTGTAATCCCCTCGAAGGTTAACCGCAGTCATCCGCTCCACTCTCTGAAGGAATCCTCCCAGAGAAACCGAGTCAGTCTGGCCATTATAAGTCAGTCTCCAGCTACTGATGATGCTCACCGCTTTCCCGATTGACATATCTGCGGTAAGTCGGTGGGTGGGTAGGTTACTGAATGGTGCTCGTTCCGCACTGGGAACATCTTCCCAGGAGAGATTCTGGAACTCGCCTAGATTGAGACCACCAGAGAGTGGCGCGGCGCCTGGTACCTTCGAATGGTTGTGTGTGGCAGCGGTATAGGGTGGCGGTGCACTGTCGGTGACATACGATCGGGGTGCCATACGCGCCGAGGGTTCCACGGGCGAGCGTTCGGTTCCGATATGAGCTGTTGCCACCTCAGGTGATGGTCGACGAGATAGATGGTCCAACTCCCTTCGAACGCTATCGTTGACCAGGCGTGGCAGAATTTCTTCCAGACGCTTTGTAATTGCCTCTATCGGGTCCAGCTGTTCCGACGTGGCCCTAACTATCGGTACGCGAGGTGGCGGCAGAGAATAATCTGGGCTATTCCCACCCAGAATAGGCCGAGGAATAGGTAGGCTCGCTCCCCTGTCAGGGCTCATTTGTGAGGATGGGGCCCTCTTAGAACGCGTATTATACGGGTTCGTCCGAGGAATAGCGCCTTGTGCTTCTGCATCGTTACCTCCCCTCACCCTAGAGAAGGAATCATCTCTGGATGACATTGTTAAGACTAGGCTGAGAAGGATCAATTCAATGAATTTAACTAGATATCTGATCTACAACTTGTTTCGGCGATTGTTTCGATTTGTTGTTCTTTTCGTTGTCTTCGATTCCAAAAAAAAGAGGTTATCTCTCACGTATTTATATACAAATATCTATCGTTATTTTGTTTTGATGTTACCTTTCCAGATATAATGTTTTTTTTCTTCCAGGGCTTCCACCACAGGCGGCAAGCAGTTCGATCTGTAATTAGGCAGCGCCAAGTCACTCACTTCTCCTAGCAGGATATTGTATCGTTACAAGTTAACCGGGGAGAAAACCAAAAAGACTACCGAGGCGATGAGAGTGCAACCAATCTCGTGCCAGCGATGCGGACGAAATACGCGGTGTTCAGAGACACTCTGCGGTTCGTATTCCAGTCATCGCAAACACGGGGTGGAAGCACTCACTCAACCTATAACGCATGAAAAGTAGAGGCATTCTCCCGATACAGAAAGGTTAGGTATAGATCGTATCATCAACGAGATCAAACAAGGTAGGTAAGCCCACCAGGTGATATTCTCAGTTGAGGGTGCGATCCTCCTAACGTGCGCCTGGAAATGAGTTCCATCAACTCTCCCTACGAGCCGTGCTCCATGAAAGAGATGACTTCCCATCATGACTGGTCACACAAGGACAACACGTCGGAAGAATCCTGTCGCGAGACAATAACTTAACGAGGAAGTGTTGAACAGCCAAATGCGTGCAGCACTACGAACTTGAACTTTAGTTCAAGAAGTTCAACAATTCCAATTGGTGGGTGACCCCTATATGAAAATCCCTAGATCGTATAGATCAATTCACCAGCCTTGGGTGACACTACTAAAGTTTTTAGGGGGCCCCACGTTGGGCGCCATTGTAACGATTTTGACTCTTTCCTTCTTCTCCGATCGGGTCTCCGCTGAGACCGACGACGATCGGCGTCACACCGATGTGACAGCTGGACGTGCAGTCCGTGGATTGAGGCAAAGGACTACGTATCGCGCCGAGAATTAGTCCTGCCTCTCACTTGGTGTTTGGGGTTGGTGGCTGCTAGCGGGCTAGCTAGTTCGGTGAGGCGTGCGGTCGAGGGTCTTAAGGTCCAAACACCAAGTGTCCGAGTTCGTTACACAAACTCAGCCACCTGAAAAGCCCTTGGGTTACGCGTTTTCAATCCACAATCATCAAACAAAAATCAAAAAAAAAAAAAAAAAAAACTCTAACCTCTCTATTCTCTACTTTACGCGAGTCCGCGAGACCGTCTTACCCGAACGCGACTTCTCGTCGGCACACAAATAGAATATCGCGATACAAGAGCACTACTTTACCGGAAACACACTCAATATAACAAAATCAAAGCTAACGCGAACACTGTGCCGCGGAAGAACCCGAATCACTGCTGAAAACAAAAAAAAAGAAGGGAGTAACCTGGCGAAGCCTCGCTAACCAACGATGTTATAGGCTGGGCCCAGCCTCCTTGTTCCGAACGTGAGCGAAGCTCATTATTCCGCGCTCGGAACCCCATGTCAGATCGAACTACCTGACCTACCTGTTTGGAAGGAAGTCCCGGAAGAAAATCTAAGAGTTTAAGTGCAATTCATATTTATTCCTTTTTCTCTCTCTAAATTATTTTATATTATTCATTAAAATTCAATTTCACAAAAGCAAAGGAAACATAAAATAAAATAACAAAAAAAATCAATTTAATAGTATATGAACCATCTAAATAAGCGAAAAATATTATCGTCAATCAAATCATTATTATTGTTCCTATTGTTTTCAAATCGGAATTAATGTTGTGTTGGCAAAATTAAAGTTAACCTAACTTAACATTTTTTTTCTTCTGCAATCGTCTTCATCCCGTTTCAGAATTCATTTCTTCTCCTTGATTAATTTTTCCTTTGTTTTGCCCTGTAGCTTTTGATCGACGCATGCCTTATTTTTTTGGTTTAAATGTTCGCTGGGTGAGTTTTTTTTTCTTGAAAAGTCTATTCTGTTGTTGCTGAGTTCCAATTAAATTGCATTGATTTTTGCTGGATCCTAGTGTGCGCCACTTCACAGCAATCACATGTCACTCGTATCGTTGAATACAACACCGTACATAGATCAAAATTAGATATATTTTTCTGTTGAGTTGTGAACGCGAACGAAAAACAAAGGCAGAAACTTGCAAATTTTCAAATGTTTAGATTACAATAAAATAGAACACACGTGTCTAAAAATGCCTCGAAGAATAATGATTCGACCGAAATTGCTACTTCTTATGGTTGTCCTCACGAAGGATGACCGCGTTTTGTAGACCGACAAAATGTCGCACCGAGTTCACCGTGAGAGATACTTTTTTCCGGTCGAACGGAGCCGAGCACATGTGCGGCTTGGACTGAACACTTCCACTGAAATGAGCGCGTTTCCTTGATCCTTTACTGCCGTCCTAACTACACCTGACGTTAAGGATTAAATGTTTTAAACATGGGATTCGCGCTTAACATCACGTATCTTTGTTCGATTCTTTCGGAACACCATAGAATTCATTATATAACCGATATAAATGGAATGCACTCTAATCACGTCGTGAACACGTTTTCTTTTTTTCAAGTCCGCGCTTTCCTATTGCACCGGTGGTCTTCTCGAGAATCCCGCTTAAACTGCCCATTTTCCCGTTCCCAGAACCAGAATCGCGCTGTCGACCCCTTCTGGTAACTTGGAACCTGCTTGTTGCTAACCGGGTTCCCTGTCGTGCGCAACCAGTTTTCCCAGTGGGTCGTTCCTGCATAGCGCTGGATGGCGACGTGCACGATCGAGGTGACGTGATCCAAGCCAGCGCGGATGTGCAAAAGGGCGCATTACAGACCTTCCCATCAATAGTCAATTTCCCCATTTGACTACTGCAGCTCAATCGGCTAAGACGTTGATGTATGCAGATAACATCATCCTAATAGCAAGGCACCGCAAACTCTTGAAAGCTTTCGAACAAATTGAGATCCAAACCCGAATAGTCAAAAACTACTTGGAAGATTGGTCACTCACAATCAATTCAAACAAATGCGAGCTGATATGCTTCCGCAGTGCGGCACCTGCCGAAAGCAAACAACTTTCACTCTCAATCAACAATAATGTTATTCCACTGAGAGAAACCATCTAATACCTAGGAGTTCTTTTCACCATAGACTCAAATTCAACCCTCATGTGCGAGAAATTTTGCGGAAAGCAACTAGCGCGTCAGCCGCACTTGCAGCCCTACTATCTAAAAAAAAGCCTTGAACCGGAGCACTAAACTTCTCATTTAGAAAACACTGATCAGGTTCACAAATATCCTACTGCTTCCCCGCATAGCTGACTATATCCCCCTTTGTTGCCCAAGATTTAGAAGTTTTCGAACGGAAATTTTTTAGAAATGCACCTCAAAGCATAGAAGGCCAAATTAAAAGTTCTATAAAATCATATACTTCGCACTCTGGCCATCCCTACAACTCTCGATGGTCGTATTTAGCCATTGAATAAAGAGAATAAGGAAGCGAAGTCACCTATGCCGACCTGTAAGCGGCGGTGAAGCAATTTTACTACATTCAAAGCACTTGCTCTCATGAGAGTGCAAAGCAGGACACATTTCCCCTTACTCACCCCATAGCCTATACAATTCACCTACACTGCTACCTAGTCACACAGCAAGGTGTACAATACATACAAATTCCCTCATGGATAGTATGCCGTGGTCAAACTTGAGCGTCAAACTTAGTTCCATAAGTTTCTTGTTTCGGCCATTTTTTTGCGGAATTTCTTTGGCGGGATCGAGCGTGACACGTGACATCGCCGAAAAGGAGCTATTTAGTGAAAAACTGGTGTGTAATCGCGAAACGACAGAAGAATATATCGTGTTTCAGTGATTCATTGGTGAAAAAGTGAAAGATTGTCGTATAATAAGAAGACAATGCGTTGCTGTTCCCCGGGATGCAAATCTTTGCAGGGAAGCAAATCTGTCCGACTTTCTTTCTTTCAGTGAGTAAATAACATTTCACTTTGTATAAAAAGTTTAGCTTAAGTAGATATTAGTGATGTTTTCATTTTAAATTTTAAATGCAAAGTTAAGTAATTGCATTTTCAGCCTTAGTTGTCAAATTCGAGACATATGATCATCGGCAGTTCAGTGTCGGCATAATGATATCATGAAGTGGGGTTATCAACTTTTTGAATTTATATTCAGATTTCCGAAGTCACCAAGTCGAGCCGCACAATGGCTACATATGTAAGACCTCCTCCGAAAAGCTTTCAATTAGAAATAAGTATAGCAAATTAATTCATTTTATGGGGATGTAAATTTTAAACGTAATTATGTATGTTGGTCTATTTTATTTAAGTTACTTTTCCAATTATAAATGTCTAAATTAGTTAAATAAATTTTTGTTGTACTTCCTGTTGTTAATTCAAGACTTTAATTTCCCAATAATTTCTTTAGGCAATATAGATTTTTGAATGAAGCCCATTTGAATCAACGATTTTCACCTACGGCACTGGTGTATTTTGCGTGATTTTCTGTCTCGTTCTACGAAAGTCGAAAATTGCTTCAATTCTCTTTACTGATTTCGCTTCCTCCCAGTCGGACTTTTTGGAATCAATTCTTTGGTAATGCATGATTTCATCGATGCTTATGTCGGAAAATGGAATTGATTCCAAAGGAATGCATTGGGAATCTGAAAAGTAATCATTGAGTGAATGAAAATTTCTATACATTACCCAGTAATGCAAAAATGAAGCGATGGTAACATATTGTTTGGAATGGATGCCTTCCAGAACCGATTACCAAGTAAGCATTACGGAACACATTCTGAGGCATTGATTCCAGCATCGCTTCCTGGTAATGCGAAATGGAATTAGCACGGATCCTGCCAATGACATTGCCATGTTAAAATAATCGATGCCGTATTGCGAAAACGATCCGTATTAGCTTCCGAAGAATGATTA
This sequence comes from Oxycera nigricornis, assembly GCA_963942545.1. Lineage (NCBI taxonomy): Eukaryota > Metazoa > Arthropoda > Insecta > Diptera > Stratiomyidae > Oxycera > Oxycera nigricornis. The sequence goes on along the minus strand of CAWWDL010000023.1, from coordinate 2,549 downwards.
CGGAATCGATGCAGTAAGCATTACTGGTCCTACTGAGCTTATTCTCTCTATTTAATGTATTAAGCACAGTATATGGAAAGACAGTAGATAATGTTTCATATGTTGGCTTCCTATCAACAAACGTTCCATACAATCCGTGGTACCACGGACGAAACGCACATGGTTTCCATGGTTTCTGTTATTCGGTATATGGTGGGGGAGATTTACGCGCTACAGTGCTGCCGTAGTTTATGAATATTATTTTCGTTTATCGTGTGGAAAAATACGTGGATCTCCGAATTCAATGATGAAACGTTGGAAAAAGAGTTGTAATGGGAACCCAACCATTTAAAAAATCGACGAAAGTGTCTTAGCACGGCCAACTGCCCTTTATATATATATATATATATATATATATATATATATATATATATATATATATATATATATATATAGATATAGATATATATATATATATATATATATATATAAATATTAATATATATATATGGGTGTGTATATATATGTATATTATTGAACACGCATAATACTGCCTTCTTATAATATGGTTCTGGATTAACAATTTTCAAAAAGTCCGGCATAATGCTTTATTCTCTATACAGCTGGCAGCACATAAGATACGACAATTTCCGAGAGCATTCGGCAGATGTAATCTATTATCAACTTCAACATGAAGCAATGAAAGAACTCAATACTATATGGAAAGAATAATCAGAAGAATTGACAAACTTGACAAGACATTGACAGATTTAAGGAGAAGCATGCAATTAACTAAATGGAAAACTTTCCCAAACAAGAATTAATAGAGCAACATTTCAAACATGTTGATTAATTTACAAACTTTAGATTTGGTATTCAGATGAAAATAAAATGAACAAGCCGCGAAGTGCGACCCTTGAGGTGCACACTGTCAACTTCCAGTAATATCTACACAAACATCTACAACATTAAACACAATAATAATTTTGAAAATACTACTACTTTAAGTAATAACAATGAGAGGTATTCATAGCAGTAACAGGAATGAGTTAATATGAATCATATCGTCTACGGAGGGTCCATTGATTACGTAAGATTTTGGTCGATGGGGACAGATTGAATATTCACGCGGATCAATCGGTGGGGGCGTTTTCTACGTTATTTGTTATTTTCACATCCATGCTTGAAAGACAAACGAGCTCTAGCAAAAATGAATGCAGTTTTTGTTATTACGCCCACTGAAGGGATTTTGTCACGTGATGGCCATTTTGAATTGTTGCGTTCAAAATTTCCATGACTGCCATAATCACGTCAACTGACACCTTAATGATGCAAATTTTATATCTGGTTCGTGAGATATAGTGAATGACAGAAATGCCCTTGAAGATCATGATGACTGTTAATGATTATTTATTTATTTATTTTTCATGAGAAAAAGTTTTGATGTTATTTTTACAAACACTACTTGGAGTTTATAAATTTTATAAACATTGATTACTGTCTTTCGCTGATCAACTTGAAAATTTATTGTTTATGAAAAAAACCTAATTTTTTTTTTCTTAGATTAAAAAACGGCTCTCACAATTTTTTGAAAAATTTGGTAGATTCACACAAATGTTAATACGCGTCGATTGACACCTTAACAATGCAAATCGTAGGTTTGGTTCGCGAGATATAACGCAAGACAGAAATGACCTTCAAAGGGGTAAAACAACAAACCCCCCTCCGACCGAAGTTTCCCAAAAACTAATCAGCTCTTAAAATTGCAACGACGCTTCGATTGACACCTCAACGAAGTCGATACAACTTTGTTTACGTGAGTTATGCTCGTAGAAAAAAGTGTCCACGAACGTACGTACGTACGTACATACGTACACACACACATACATCTCCCTTCCTAAAAACACTTTATATATACTCTATAGACCTCAAAACGTAAAGAAATGTTGAAAATTTCAATTTCGATTTTCGAGGCGACTACAAGAACTTCCCATATACTGGGAAGTTAAAAATAGCATTCTCAGTAGCTTTGACGTTGTATTCCTAAAAAAAAAATTCTTTAAAATTAAGAATAAAATGATATACTCATCATACAATAGCACAGTTAATTTGTTGATTTTACGTGTACATAAAACAGGAAGCATTGGCAAAAGATTCATTTTTGCAATCTGGGGTCAAACTTCATTCTCCTATAAGATTAAGTGGGGAAATATCTAGGTTGAGTATTCATTAACCCTCATCGGTTCCTCCAAAACATTGTCAAATTGGTTCTTGCGTATACGATCATAAACACAACGACTTCTTACCCGCGCAGAATATATCTAAAGGAAAACCAACATATGTGTTTTTTTTTTGTCGTTTGTGAAGCGTTTATTATTATTATAAGGCAAATTTATTATCATACATATGAAAAAATATTTGAAAAAATACTGGTTGAAACATCAATTTTTCACTTAATTCAATTTTGAATACGAGAATTGTATACGGTCGTATACAAAGAACCGATGAGGGTTAAATCTAATATTCGCCAACTGTTGCATGTTATGTTACATCAAACTATGTTTATTACC
>CAWWDL010000022.1:0-19013 GCA_963942545.1 Oxycera nigricornis | reverse complement strand
AACAGTATTTTGGAGGTAAAATCCTTATATTTATAATTGTAGCTCTAATTTTTTTGGGTTTAATGTTGCCACAAAAAGTTTTAATTATTTTGATTTGCACACATTCTGTAGTAAATCAAGCCGAAACATCATTATTCTATTTTGTTGCACTTTAGAAACTCACCTGAGGGCTAACTTGAAATTGTTGCATTGGATAAGCAACAACGCCTGTCGCCTGTGGCAAACCATTTCCGACACCCTGTGCTATTTGTTGAGCAGTTGCAGGCAATTGAGGCTGTGCTGGAACACTTTGCCATGCTCCTGGCATTTGCACTCCCATCCTGCAACAATTTAGTAGAAAGCAAGAAAAAATATATAAGTAAGACGAAATACACATTAGCATCATCATTAAACACTCTATTTAAATGACGTGGTGGTTAGTGACTTGCGGGCGCAATCTATGAAGGAAGGTTCTGTTGTGATGTCGGGTATAACATCGAAAGGCTTTTAGGTAATTGTGAAATGTAAGTGGAGGAAGTGATTTCAAAATGTTTTTTTGTTTGAATGACACACGAGGGTCAAAGTATAAGTTTATGTCTGATATAGCTGCAGATTTAAACTATCTATGTTAAGCTTACGCGTACAAGGGTGTGCTGCATAAAAATGTCCTTACAGTGCTTGCAATTTTTCACCACGATGCACCCTCACCACCCACAAGTCATTCAAATTTAAAATTCTTGCTCGTGCTAAAAAAGAACCCATGCCTCACGAATAGTGGTGTGCCCGCTACTTACCCCATGTAACCTTGCTGGTATCCTGCAAATTGACCGTATGCATAGCCTTGCATGCCTTGAAGGAATTGGCCTTGCAATGGTGTGGATGGGGCGGGTGCTGTGGGGTATGTGGGAGCAGGCGGATACCAGTAGCCAGCCACTTGTTGTCCATAGGCTGCTGCTGCTGCCGCTCCAAAAGGGAATCCTGCCTGACTTAACGCTTGGCTGGCAATCGATGGCGCATTATTTGGGTCACCGCTTTCTTTGCCCCACGAACATTTCACTGGTTGTGAATTAATTTCCGAATTGTGAATCGCAACGATTGCATGTGTGGCTGCTTCCTTTGTTGAGAATCTAGATGGTATGGAATTAACATGGGTGTTCGTTAGACATGTATGGGTGCGATACATATGATATTTCGTTGCATGCTTTTGTAAAAGATACCTCGAAAGATATGAGATAAATCGTTTTTTTCTCTGTTTATGCACTTGTTGAAATGAAATCCTTGTAATAATATCAACTTGATTTTGTTAGGAAAAAAAAAAGAAAAAAAATCTCAAGGAAATTAACAATACTGTTTAATATGTTCGAACCTGCTTCAGTTATAGGTGATGGTGCTTGAAGGATTTTGTGTAAAATAAAATACGAAAACAACACTAGCAGAAATAAGATGATATTTTCAAAGTATTAAGTGCATCCATGCATACTTGATGGCTCATTTCATAGATAAAAGTGAAAATATTAACATAAAGATTGCTTTTTCAAAAGCGCAAAGCAAAATATAGCCAACAAACCGATATCATAAATTCCTAAATGAATTCTTTTCAAAAGCACTTGACTAAATTGGCGTGAAGTGAATCAATTAACATTTCCCTTACAAAAAGGACTATTCACAGTCAAAACCAATCACACCGTACTCCATGCATTCAAACTCACCTGACAAAGGCATATCCTTTATCCTTGAATACCCTAATCTCCTGAATTGTTCCGAATGGTGAAAAGGTCTTTTGCAAAATCTCATCTGTTAATGTTCCTGAAAGTGCTCCGTTTATGCCGCCACAATACACGGTGCAATTAGTTGGACTGCTCTGGTTGTACACTTCGTCAAATGTAAGAGGCTTTGAATTCACTAGAAAAGTTAAAATTTGGGGTTGAAAAAAAAACAGAACACAATTCAATTTGGATGTTAAGGATGATTGTGATGGTATTTGACAAAATTCAAACGAAACTAATCGTTTGCAAATCAGGATTGAAACGGGAGTGCCATTTTGATGAGTGAGCAGCGAATGATACTTCTGTCGCTACAAGCAAAAATGTGAGACACTCACATCACTATGTTTCCTCCAAAAAGATGTTAAATGGTGTGACGCAACAGTGGAAACTCAAACGATTTTTTTTTTGATAATTGAAAAATAGAAAATTTCAATTGCGCTTTGGAAAAGGTTCACGGTGTAGGTTTTTGAAATGTGACTGGTTGTGAAAGTAAAAGATAGTTAATTTTCGGCAAATTTGATGTAATTTTACTGAAACCTTTTTCTTTATAATTATTGCATCGATAAGATACCATGAAAAATTGTTTGTAATTCCAAAAGACTAAGCGTTAGGGAAGGATGCGAATGATTTCCTAGTTGTTAGTTATTTGCGAACAGGCAAAGTTTTTTGTCGTTATTAATTATTTCCAAGCCGTAGATTGATTTTCAATGAACAATGTAGCAATATTAACAAAAATGTAATTGATATTTTTCATTAACTTTTGGACCACAAATGTTAATAAATTTAATGGAATCCAATTCACTTTATTGCAAATGTTAATCGAAAATTAAAATCGGTCAATGCAACAAGTTCCAAATATGTTTATGAAATTACAATTGAATGGATAGAAAATAGTGAAGTTAGGATATGAAAAACTTGATGAGATCGAAATACTATCGCTTTAGATTGATATTTTGATTCCAAATAGTTTGATAAAAAAAGGTACCCTTACAATTTTTCGAAGATGAAAAAGAAGTGGAAATGTGAAAAACACTTTTAGTTTGAATACTTTTAGTTTGAATTTCATTGAAAAGGTTGCCTTTTGAAATATTCCAGCAATTCCTTTTGCAAAATCTCAACAGTAAACTTAACAAATGATATTGATTGAGTTAAGTTGATTAAGGGGAGGTTTTTTTTTAGATTTTTACAGAAAATTTTTTTTTTGTTTTATAAAAAATGAAAGTTACATATGTGTAGAATATGTCTACAAAAAGAAATTCCGATCCGAAACATTTTAATCGAATTGGAACGTCTCAAACGCACCTACTTCACGCGTGCTGAGAGAGGCTAAAAACTTTGAACGCGTTTTTCTCGAAACCATATTTTTCATCATAACTTCAAGCACAGGTCTTGATCTCTTGAGCCGATTCACTTCATTCGAAGTTTGCCCAAAAGAATATACTTTCTTGTATGGCTTAGACCTAAAATGAGTATAAAATTGTTAATTTTTAATTTTTAAGTGAGGTAAATTTTTTTTGAAATGTCAATAATTTGGTTAATTTTTCATTCAAATTAATTCTAATTAGGTGTAAGCCATAGAAAACTTCATAAATTTTAATAACTATAAATTGTTACTGATTTTTGTTTACTACAACAGGCTGCAGGCTTGAAGTTTTCGGACAATGTCTCGCGTACAGAGACAGACGAGAGCCGCCATTTTGGAGCCGTCATATTGAATTTTATAGTAATAAAAAAAATTACGCATTTTAGAATAACAAAAAAAAAATCATCAAAAACAAAAGTTCGTATGTCTTTTAATTATCCCATAATTTTTTTTTTAAACTTTGCCTTATTTTCGACCGAGTCTGAGAGAACATTCTTTTATGTTTGATTAAAATTTTCACTTCTTTTAAAACACTTAAGCTATAAAACGTTGTAAGATTTTTTAAAAGCGAATTTATTTTCAAATCAAAATTTTCTCATGATTTCAAACGTTGCTGTTTGTAAAAAAATTTCGTTTTCGTAATAGTTTTATCCTTCAGAATTATGTGCTAAAAAACAGTTTCTGCATTGTTTTTTAAGTTGTCATGCGTTATCCATATAAATTTGAAAATGACTCTTTAGATTGTTCTTTTGATATTCAATCAAGTATATCATCTCCCAATTTTGACAATAAAATAAATAAAACAGATATACTTTTGTAATGTTTTTATGTTTAAGACATGTAGTTCATCCTTCAACCTGTTATCTTACCAGTTAATATTGGTTAAGCCTTTATTACAGTGCTTCATTGGACTCCTTTTTGTGAGAGCATTTATTTATTCTGATAAACCAGCAACTATGAATGTAACTTGTTTTAGCAATAATATGAAAATTTTATTCAATATTTGTTAGTTTACAAAATTCGAGTCATTTTGCATAAAACATTTCCTGTCACTTTAGAGAAAATCCTGTTCATAGTTTTTTCTCTTCTCTCTTTTTTGACAGTTTTGGAAAAATTTTACATAGCTTGAAAGAAATTTTACACATTTTTTACTTTTAATTGTAATATTGAAACTTATTTTAGACGCTAGTTTTTCGAGTAGGTCTTCGTGGAATCATAGCTCAGGCTACCTTGCAATTTGGTTGGCTAGAATGTAAGATTTCAAGGATGCCCTATCTAAGTTGTAATTTAATTAACAACATTCGCCCGAACACTTTGAAATTATTCAAACCAAATTCTATTGAGAGTAAATTTCCAATTGCAAAATTATAAAACCACTTTCAGTGCCAATGAGTGTCCAAAAGTTTTTTTTTCTATTTTTGTTTGCATAACCATTTTTGTATTATTTCATTTAAAATATCTTTGCAATATTTCTATCTAAACCATTTTGTGATATATTTGCTGAAGCAAAATAGCAACTAGAAAAACATAAAAACATTTCAAATGAAACATAAAGGAGCATTGCTGCTGGCAGCATATGCCACATCAAGTGTACGAAGGTAAATTTCACATGAATTCGCCCAAGAAATTCACCAAAAAATCCTCAAGGGAGTTCATGGAACACCTTTCTTAGGTTTGTTGTGCTGTTGCTGACTCATGTTACGATGCTAAAAATTAACCCCTTTGCTTGGTTCTTACTTATTAAATAAGTCATTGTCATACATGAGAGCTGATTGATTTGGATCTGTTTTATGGTTGATAAGGGTTCACTGAAATATTTGTGGCAAGGACAAACGGTTTTTGAGAGACATCAAGTCTGGATATAACATTTACTTATGATTTGAAGTTTTACAGCTCCATTTCAAAAACAAAAGTTGGAATGAAATTTATTTATCCTTTTAATTATCAATTTCTTAAAGTTTATTTACGTAACAAAAATTAAGTTGGTTTTTCCAGGTGAAATTTTTGGATACTCAACGCCACAAAACGGTAAAATCATTCCTTGTCTTAATATAAAATATATTTTAACCAGTCCAACTTGCAGCAGAAAAAAGACATGTAGTTTTCGATGGTTTTGTTGTTATGTTTATAGTGGCATCCTTGCTTTATACTATTCATGTGCCAGTTCTGTTCAGTCATATATTCTGTTTTTATGTTATGTAGTTTTTCGTTGCTTTACCGGAATGATTTTTTCTGTTGCCTCCGGGAGCCAAACTTATACTGCAAAGGCCGTTTGGATTTTTGTTCATAAAATTCCGAGTTTATGACAGATTTAAATCGTGGGTTTGTTCTCCTTAGAATTTATTCAGAGAACGTATGTGGTTCTACGAAAACCCATGAGTTCGATATTCAAATTTAGTTTGTGGTTTGACAATAAATTTGAGTGCAATATTGATTTTAAATATGAAAATTTGGCAAGGTTTATTCTGTTGTTCTGTTACACATGAATGTTGTAATTTTTTTTAAAGGAATATCAATGCTTGTTGAAATTTAAGATGTAGAAGGAAGGAGATAGATGGGAACGTCTTTTCAGTTGAACAGCCATTTTCGCGAATGAAACCGAAATTCAAATTCGAACTAACGACATGAGTGCCAAAATTCAAATATGTTTTTGCGTGACATTGTTAGCCATATTATTAGCCAAAACAATGTCAAATACGAAAACGGAATCTAACGAAAAAGATTTAATAGTTTGTATTTCAACGCTATTGTTTTTTATGCATTCAAAGCGTCTCATTTAAAACCATACACATACGAATCATTTAAAATGTATATCTTACCGCAGCTAACTTAGCTTGTGATTATTCCTTTTATTTTTACAAATTTTATGATTATCATTACCAATGCAACACATCCTTCAATTTCTTCGGCATCAAAAAAAAAACAATTTCAAAACAAAACTTAGACTTGAAAACCATTCATTTATATTATATTTACAGTGTGTTAAAAAAGAGTGTGTCTATTCATATACTCATATTAATTTCTTAAACTACGCTTGCGTATTTGCTAGTTTCACAGCTATATTAATATGGCGTTCAATAACTGCTATTATCTTTAATTGAATGGCATCTTCTTTGGTAACTTTACTTCAAAATGTTAGCGTAATCCACACTACGACCTCTCCCAATTTGTTTTAAACTTGGAATAAGTTGCTGTACAGTTGATAGTTGTTTTCCTTCAAGTAGTTTTCCATGAGCGACTACACATTTTCATTTGGATTTGCATGTAGCAATGGTTATTCTAAGATTGTTATCCCATTTTCTTCCTTCCAAGATTTGCAGGGACGACTTCTGGATTTGGGATCGTTGTCTTCTTAGAAAATCCATTTATCGTTTTTAGGTCCAAAAAGCAGCTCAACAGACTTTAACAATACCTTCTTCCATTTAATTCAGCATCCGAATTTCTGGTGAAAGCAATCAATTTTTTGTATCCTTTTTCAGAGAAGCACCCATAAACACGCACTTTTGCAGGATGTTTGACGGTGCACCTTTGTTGAATATTTGACGGTGCGTTGTACCAATGTCGCACCTCTTTTTGTCTAAGCCTTTGTTCAGTAATTGAAAATAACAAAAAACGACTCATCAGTGAATATAACGAAATTTCAATCCCGGTGCAAGTTATCCCGTGTCCAACTTATTTTTATTGCACTTGTTTTGTTATAAGAAGCGGTTTAGGGTTTCTGCTCCTGTTTTTGATGCCAGATACTTCAAGCCTGTGTCAAATTTTATTTATGGATACTCGAAATCCGTTTCTAGTTAGTTTCTTTTGGCCTGGCGCAAACTTTAAGTTGAGCTTTTTCTGAATAGCTAGCGATAAATTTATCGTCCCTTTTTTATGTACTTTTTAACGCCTTTCCCTGGCTGATCATTGGCATCACCATGCTTTACATACATTGTAATTCGCCTCATTATGTATGAAGCAAATTCATTTTGCGGGCTTCAGGATGGGTATCCAGAATAACACTTTCAAACCGTTTTTTAATAAAGAGCACTTACAGTCCTTAGCCAAAAAATTACAAATACTTGTAAATTTTATCATTACCTGAAATTGTCTTCATCCTTTCTATTCGGAAATCTCTTTAAGCTAGTAATGGTTATTGTTCGGGTTTTCCTAAGTACTTTACGATGGTTTGATCCGTTTCCCAGCTTAAAATAGTATAAAAGAGCGGTTGTTTCCATTAGTGGTGCCAATTGTTCAAGTGCTTCTGTTTGATTAACTGTGTTATTTTTGTGTCATAATTGAAAAATTTGTATTACTTCGGTTTTGATTCTAATGTGTGTTGTGGAATTAAACATTAAGCTGCTGTGTAAGTAGTCAAATTGCTTTATTTTTACACATTATTACATTACAAAAAAGCAAGTTATTGAAAATCTATCTTTTTGATCATGGGACGAAATAAAGATATCCCCAATAAAGAAAGGGTGCAATTTCTGCATTTCTTCGAATAAGGAACCATTCATTGAGAGAAATTTCTTGTCTCCAGGGAGTTTCATTCTATGTAGTGGTGAAAATTTCAAAAAAAAAAATGAAGGAAAACCTTTCAGTGACATCCTCAAAGCGGGCAAACTGTGGACGAAAAAAGAAAACTAAGCCTAGATCAGATCGCAAGGTGGTGTCAATTGCTGCTGGAAACCGTAGAGCACCCTTGCAGAAATTCAACAAGATGGTCCATGATGCCGGCGTAGACATTTCAGATCGAACTTTGCGAAGAAGACTGAAGGATGCCAACTTTCAATGTTAAGGGCCAGTAAAAACCACGTTTAAATGACAGGATGAAGCATGCGAGACTTCCATTTGCTACTAAATATTCACAATTTAGTGTAGAATACTGGCAAAAAGTAAATATTGATATTCCTGCAGAATTCTTAAATTTAAAAGCCTAAATTATAACATTTTAATTTTCTATTTAATTTTTCAGGTAGTTTTTACAGACGAATCGACATTCCAGTGTTTCACAGAAGCCGGTGGATTTGTGAGAAGACGCCCGGGAGAAAAGCTACGTCCCTCATGCATCCATAAAACATCCGCCATCTGTAATGGGGAGCTATTACGATTAACGGGCCAGGACCACTTTATTTCGTCGAGGGCAACATGAGGCAGGAACAGTATAAAAAGTTTTGGAGACAGTTGCTCCACCATATTTTTAAAAAATCAGCTTTTGGACTCCTTCGTTTACGTTTATGCAAGATAGCGCCCCATGTCACACCGTGAAATCGTTAAAAAAAATTATTTCGGATAAAATTATTCCATTACTGCCATGGCCTGGAAATTCACCCGATTTAAACCCCATCGAAAATGTGTGGCATGAGCTTAGAAGGCTAGTTTACAGGCAAAACAATACAAACCGCCAAATTCTTATAGAAAACATCAAAAAAGAATGGCATGAGGCGCCTGAAATAAAAGATTGCATAAAAGCTTGCATAGAGAATATGCTAAGAAGAATCAAGGCGGTTAGATAAGCAAAGGGTGGCAACACTAAATACTAGTTAATATTATTATTGCTATTCATTTCATCTTTCTTATGTCCTATTCTGTTATGTTCTATACAAATTTTTGTTAAATATATAAGATTTTGTACTGAAAATTACCTTTCAATAATTTTTTTTTAAATTTTCAAAATGTTTGTAATTTTTTGGCCAGGGACTGTATTTTGGCTGTCGTTACGGATGAATGATGAATCAAATGAATCTTACGCAAAATCGGCAGTAGTATGTCGTACCTAATTTTCTCTAACACATAAGTATTCGAGCAAGTACGAAGGACATGTTCGTCCGAAACACAATGTATATCATATATTTTTCATATCTTTAGCTGTCGTTATGGCTGAAAATTTCACTCATTTATTCATTATTTTACAACGAATATACAAAAAAAAAATGTTAATAGCTACTGCACTCTGTTGGTTTTAATAACAAAGAAGAGCCTTCATACAAAAAACTCAGCGACTAAATGTCTCTTATAAATACCAGAAATTAAAACAGATTCAAATATATTAAGTAAACTGCATCAAAGCTCGATTAAAAATATAAAAAAAATATGAAAATTAAAAGATTTCTTGGCAAATCTATTTTTCTACATCGGTGGTAATTTTAAAGTACGAAAAAGAGTCTACGTATCATAAAGCCCCCACATTTTCAAAGGCATTTTCAATTCTCTATTATTTTGAAATTTTAGTAAAACAGGAGGTTAATTAATCCTTTCGGACAAAAAGTATAGTTGTTATACCGTACCACAAGAAAATATATATTCCTCAATTCTTTGTCTAGTAAAAAAATATACTTTCCACCAATTGTTGGAGGAAGTTGTTGGGAAGAGGCTTTTCTTTGTCTTTTTATTTTCAAGCAAACATTTCCAATAGAATCTGAATGTAAAAAACAGAGGAAATTATTAAGGCAAGGTGAACGTCTTACTTCCATGCTCTTTACCTTTTAGTACATGGTCAGAATAAAATCGGTGGACAAACCAGAAGTTACGTTTAAGTCTACCAGAGTGATTCCGTATGTTGATAGGAAGATAAGTATTTATTATTTTAGTTTGTCAATAAAACTTGCTCCCAATCTAAAAACATGAATAATACTTGCATGTTTTGATGCTTCAATAATTTTCAACCAAATATGTAAGGGTTTTATCAAAAGCCTGTTACAAAACCTAAATCCCTTATGTTTCAAAATGATTCGTCAAACGATATGAACTAATGAAAAAATATATAAATCAACCGACCGCATTACTTCAATGCAATGTTAGTTCAAACCATTTTTTAAAAAAAGTTCCAATCGTGTCAAACATGATACCATCCATATATTTGTATGTAGGTGCACATTTTGATCATTTTATTTTGCATTCAATAATGCACTATGGCACCATCATTGGTCCAAAACGAACGAGTGAATTCAATGCCGGCAAAGGAGGCTATTAAAAAATGATTTTTTTTGTTCGTATTGAGTAGAGCAGCCGTTTCTCTCATATAAATCCTCGGATATTTATCATTTGACGAGAGACAGGCAAAGATATCGAGATAAAATGAAAAATTTCAAGCACAGCATGACAAAAAGGATATCCTGTAATTTATCAAAAACGATTTTGGTATTGAATGAAATAGGACTATGTATTTTTTTATATGGATTTTGCATCAGAATAGTATTGGAGAGTTTATCTCAGCATCAAGTGTAGGAACGATTGGATTAATGTTTTGAGTATTTTTTCGCATACAAAAAAAAAACTATGTGAATTGTTATGTCTGGATAATTACAAACGAGAATATCGATTTTTTAGGTCTGATTGGATTCACTTAATCTTTATGAGTTGAAAAATTCTTGTTGTCGTAGTAACAAGTAATTATAAAATGTAGATTTTATTCTTTTTAGAAGGTTTTCCTGTTGAACACATCGGAATAACTATGAATAAACGGAGAAATTATGTTATCACATAATAATAATCTATTCCTTCAAGCACTCAGCATTCTTCCCACATCACTATTTCACGACACCAGTTTTTACTCAATCGTCCCTTGCAGCATAACTTTTCCATATTCACCTTATTTATGACGAAGCTAAGCTGAACAAGTTCCAGCTATGAATATTAAACTCTTATTTCTTATAATCATAAATTTCCAACCAACAGGCTCCAAACAAATCATCAGGACCACATGAAACATCCAAAAACTTCGGGATAAGTTCAAGCGAAACCACATTATCGTATTTAAGCGAGCAAGCATGAGTCCTCAAAATAATAACTAAAACAAGGGAAAGCAGGGTGAAATGGTATCTGACCGACAACAAAAATAGTAACAAGATGGGAATAGGAAACACTGTCAACCAAGCGATTATTTAAAGGATTTAAATCGAAATCCCACAACTGTTTAAGTCCAGCCCCAATCCTAATTTTCCAGATGACCATAAACACGACGAAGAGGAATATGGGTAGTTGCTGGTTTTCGTGGTGGCCAGGTCATACATTTCTAAGTTACCACCGAATTTCCTATAAACCAACATCCCTCGATGGTCAGTCAGTGTGCTTGGGATAGTGCAGTGAACACTATAACCGACATGTTTTGTGTTGAAGCAACCATTCCAGTTGATTCGCTTGACAATATAAGAACATGAGAACGTGCCAGAAGGAGTTAAGGTACAGCGGGATGGGGTGGTAGAATCAACAAAATACATGACCAGAAGACTGCCACTTAATTATTGATGCAAATTACATACGGTCCGCTTTTGTTGCTGGTGGCTTCCTCGTTGCCCAGTTCGTCCTTATCGATCGTGAGCCTAGCCATTGTCCATTCATAGCTGTGATAGCACTTTCGGCTTCCTAGAAAGAAAATCAAAAGGACAAAAATATATATAATCAAACAGATGTAGTGAGAAAAGGTACATCGATTAAAGAACACGTTTGTGAATGAATTTTTAACAAAATGCAAAAGTTTTTGTGTCGTTGCTGGCAAATGCTTTGAATTTGTTATGAGACGAAAAAAGTTTCCATGTCAAATAGTTTGTCAAGTTTTTAAATATATTGAATGTGCAAAAGTTTGTTGAGGCAACACACATACGTGATGATATCATGTTATTTTGCTGATACATTGAAAAAACTTAAAGTGAGTCTAGAAACGAGAAAATCATTTGAAGTAGTATCAAACTTTCAGGCGAAAAATTACATAACTTGAACCATTTTCTAGTTGCTTTTACGTTGTTTTAGCTCCTGTGCTTAATTTTTTAAAAAAAAATTAGCACTATTTACAAGAATAAACTGATTTATGATCAATAATTTAATAAAACACTGCTGGATCTGAAAAAACCCATCCTTCGTAGTGTATTATTGATTTTTTTATGAGCTTTTTTCACGAACGGTTTAAAGTTGTGGCGTGATCTGTCTTTGAATTGTTGGAATAACGACAGTTCGTAACAATTCTCTTAAAAATAAAATTTAGTAGAAACTATAACCTTTACACAAATACTTCAATGAAAAGTGCTTCCAATTGTTTTAGACTCCAAAATTGATGATACCTTATATCTTTAAGATTTAACGGTCGTTCAGACGAATTCGTTTGACTTTTCAGAAACTAGAAAATAAATATTTGCTGGAAGGCCAGCCTAGTTGAACGGGAAGGCTATTTTTCGGCTTAGCTTTCATTCGATTTCATAGTGTTAAATTTAATCGTACAAAATTTCAAATCAGATGAAACTACAAAAAAAAATACTGAATCAACAAAAACCTCAACTCAATCGAAAAGTTTTATGGATTTGGGAAAAGTTTAAAATATGTGAAATTTTAAATGGCTTGGCAAATTATTTAGGTGGGCTCGGAAATGCTATGATTACTTGCCAGACTACAAAAAACATTCATATTCCAAGACAATCAAACAAAAGCCTAGATTACGAATGGTAATTGTAAAATTAAAGTGATATTTTTAAAGGTTTCTTGTACAGAAAGCTTACATATTTGGTAAGCTGTACTGGAACCGATTGAAATTTAAAAACTTAGTTATTATAGATTGGCTTTTGGTATTTCATTTTTCTAAATGAGAAAGTATAATACGTGATCACACCATCCTGTCAGCTTTATTTTTTTATATGTATGGATTATTTCAGAATTTTCAGTGAG
This sequence comes from Oxycera nigricornis, assembly GCA_963942545.1. NCBI lineage: Eukaryota > Metazoa > Arthropoda > Insecta > Diptera > Stratiomyidae > Oxycera > Oxycera nigricornis. The sequence continues at coordinate 6,269 of CAWWDL010000022.1, read as the reverse complement.
GAGCTTAAAAGGTATCAGTTGCTTACCATATATTGACTATGCATGGGACAACAACAAACCTGACAAGGAAGACTAAATTCTAGTGTAAGTAAGACTTAAAGTTTCTGAAGGTTTTATTTAAAACTGAATATTTCGAACGACAATGGCTTAGTTCTGTTCGTTAAAAAACCAATTATAAATTAAAATTTGACAATTTCACAAAGGTCACAAAGCTTTTCTATATTATTTGTTATTTTCATATCGATGCTTGAAGGACAAAAAACGCTAGAAAAAATATATGCAGTTTTTGTTATTACGCCCACTGAAGAGGTTTTTTCGTGAGCTGGTCATTTTAAATAATTTTGTTCACAATTACCATGACTTTGACATAATCATTGAATTTTAACTTGTTTTAACGATTTTACATCAATGAGACTAATAATTATTTCTTATTTTCAGTTGATCTTAGAAAGCATTGAATATGCAGTCAATAATCAGTTAAATTGCAAGTAAAAACTAGAAAGCATCACGAATGATGATGAATAAATCTACTAAAAACCAAAAATTCTTATTTGATGAAAGGTTTTTAAAGCATATGATCTTGCAAAGTATTGACTTCAAATCATTTTACCAATCGAAGCGTTGATTACCACAGATGCAACTTTGACTGAACGTTTTTTGGTTTTCAAAATTTAAGCCATTTTTTTATCAAAATTAAAACACTGTGAAAACAGTTCAAAATCTGCTAAAATTTCGCAAATATTATAAAACTTTGATTGTCTTTGCAGCAAAGTCTTTAGAATGAAAGAAATAATGTTATATCTTTCGTATGAACCCTTGTTACATGTTTACTTTGAATGATTTTTTATTTTTAATTTAGTTTCTTTTTTCAGAATCATCGAAAAAAGTTTTGCTGGTTTTTCTTCAAAAACTAATAGGAATGTAAAATTTTTATAAACATTTATTAGTGAATTGTGCTAATCAGGATAAAAATTTATTTCTTATGAAATAAAACCCTAATTTTTCGCATTTCCTTTTATTAAATTAAAAAAACGGCTGAATCGATTTTTTATAAAGTTAAAAACGTCACAAAATATTAAAACACGTAGATTGACACCTTTATGATGTGAATATACTATTTGGTTCGTGAGGTATAGTGAATGATAAAAAAGACTTCGAAAATCATGACTTTTAATGATTTTTAACTTCCCAGTTCCCTATGGGAAGTTATTGTAATAGGGTCGATTTTGCGAATCCCAAATTTTGACATACCTATACGTTTAAAGGTCTCTAGAATCCAAATCCATCGTTTTTAGAGAGATGTCTGTGAGTGTGTATGTACGTATGTGCGGATGTGCGTATGTGCGGATGTGCGTATGTACGTATGTGCGTTCGGAATAATTTTTCGTCTCGATTATCTCAAGACCCAAAGATCGGATTGCCGTGGGACCGGTTTTAAACGACGCGTAATTACGTAACTTAGAACTGAATGACTTTTCAGCAAAATCGTTTTAGCCGTTTTTTATTTAGGATGAAAAAACTGAAAAAACGACCAAAAATTGCTTATTTTTAAACTGTTGATACGCACTATTAATTTGTGCAGATACCAAATACCTTCATAGTAATGTTGTTATTATTGTGCGTTTTAGCAAAATTGTGATCAAATTTGTAAAAAAAAGTTATTTAAAAAAAAGATTAATTTATAAAATTCCAAACTTATATTATCAGGTTTGGGTGAATGGGAGTAGAGACGCTAATGCAGTTAATAATTGGATATTGTTATAAATAATTTAATATTGTTAATAACAATCAAATAATATTAGTTATAATTTGATATTGTATATATAAAGTCAATTATAATTATTCAGTAACGATCAAACATTCTTAATAACGAATGATTATTGTAAATAATAATTAAATACCCTCAATAATAGTTGTGGATTCCGAAGCCGAAATGAAGAACGAGGTTGAGGACGAAGTGGAGGACAAGAAGGATGACGAGGACGAAGAGGACGAGGTTGCCGAGGCTTTGTTCGAAGATGACCAGGTGGTGGAGACGTCTTCCTTTACCAAATCTTTTATGGTTGGATAAAAAATTGATAAAAATAATAAAAGTAATTATATTAATTTAGAATAATAATGTTTAATAATAGTAATTATTAATAATAGTAATTAATAATAAAAGCAAATTATAGCTTTTTATTCCCCCACTGGGAAGTTAGTCGTGTGGGCCTCAAGGGTCGCACTTAGACCACATTTTTTATTTTTTATTTAATTCTTTACGTAATCATGAGGAAAAAGTTTGCTGTGTTTTTAACAAAATCTTTTTGGAGTATATCAATTTTAGAAAAAAATGATTACTGTGTTTTGCAAATCAGGTTAAAATCTTATTCCTTATGGAAAGAAACCTAATTTTTTGCTATTTTTCCAATAAATTAAAAAACGGCGTCAACGGGTTTTTTCAAAATTTGATTTAATTATAAAAAATGTTAATACCCGCCGATTAACACCTTAGTGATGCAAATCCTATGTTTGGTTCGCGAGATTTAGCGCATTGCAGAAATGACTTTCGAAGGGTCAAAACAACAAACCCCCAAGACCGAAGTGTTCCAAAAACCAATCAGTTATTAAAATTGCAAAGATGCTTCGATTGACACCTCAAAAAAGTCGATACGACTTCGTTTACGTGATGATGGCTCGTAGAAAAAACTATTCACGAATGCACGTACGTACGTACGTACACACATACATCTCTATTTCTAAAAACACTTTATGTATACTTATAGACCTTAAAACGTAAAGAAATGTAGAAAATTTTTAATTTCGACTTTCGAGGCGATTACAAGAACAAGAACCATATACTGGGAAGTTAAAAATTTAATAAGTCATTGAGTTCCAAAAAACTTCGCTGTAAAGCTCTGCTCTTATATTTTGAATAAGGGAAATGGCGTATAAGGCACTAGCAATAGTCAGACATCATATTCCTATCTATCAATGACGCGTAAATCCTGATGCATACACTTTCCCTGCTCTTCGGTCATGTCTCCTAAATTTTCTGCAAATCTGTCTTAGCGACTAAAGAGAAAGTGGAGCTTAGTGCTCATATTGCATCCAGGAGTTTTTAATTGTTTAAGAAGGTCTTCTACAAGTTCAGCATAATTTTCTGACTTTCTGTTTCCGTGAAAGTTTTGCACCACAGATACGAAAGCTGTCCATGGTCGTAATTCAAACTTAGTCATAGAATTTCTGAATTCAGTATCATTCGTAAGTTGTCTTATTTGAGATTCGTCAAAAAACCGGCTTTAATCTTTTCCATAGTGAGCTGAGAATTTTTTTGGCAAATGTAGGAAAAGCAATTCCCGTTTTTATCGAGTCCTTAGACGAACTGTTTTATGATTCCCAGTTTTATATGTAGTGGCAGCAAAATAAGAAAGTTTCAAATCTCTCACAAGATCATCTAACTCATTTTGTGAGAAGTATTTTGACTAGTGAGATGCAATTACAAAATTAGTTTCATGTTCTGATGTACTTGGTCCTTCAATGTCTTCTTCGGGCTCAGATGTATTTTCTGACATTGAAAAGTCAGGTGATTGTTGCACTGGACGTTGAACACAAGTAGTAGTTGGGTACTGCCATTTAACTCGAATTTTAAAGTTTATTCTTCTAAAATTAACATCACAAAAGTAACACTCGATCAGATGGTTTTGTGGTTCTCACCAAATGGTTGGTGTTCCATATTTAAAACTATTTCTTTAACCGCCTTTCCATAATCTTACACATTCAACACAAGACTTACAGACACAGTCGGGAGCCCAAGACTCATTTTTATTCAAGAATATCCCAAAGTACAGTAAATATGAATTTTCAACGCACTCTGAAACAGCTTTTCCATACTCTTTTAACACATATTCTCCACATACACTTAGCAGAAAAAGTCTGCGTACATGAAGTAAAAATTTTATTTTGTTATGAAAAACCAAATACAAAAGTTGTTTTTTATTTATATCTATTTTTCATTTATACAATATTGATTTCACTATCTTGATAGATACACTTCATGGATATAAGTTTAACCCAATAATTATAAAAATTAAAATTCTGAAAAATCAACGCTGAATATGACAGAAAAAATCTGCGTACAAAATACAACAAGGGGAATTCCCGATGTTTTGACACCAAACCTTTGCTATGTTTACTACTTTGAAGTTTCAGTAGCGCATTGTGTTCAAGAAAGCGTGCTGACAAGGTGGTGTCATGTGTTGAAAGTTGTTGGTTACATCATGGCAACCAAAAGAAGCGAGATTAATACTAGCGAGCGAAAAATAATAGTTGACCTATGGCGAAAACGGAAAACATATCGCGAAATAAGCCAAATCGTCGAAAGAACACATTCCCCTATTCAAAAAGTTGTTTACAACTACAAAGAAACAGGAGTATTAGCATCAAAGCCCAGATCAGGACGGCCACCAAAGCTATCAAGAAGAGAAACACGCAGTATTATCCAATCTGTGAAAGTTAATCCTCGTTTAACTGCATCAGCACTGCGAAATGATATTGCGCAAAAGTTTCACATACATGTTTGCGTCGATACTGTTCGCAAAATATTGAAAAAAATAAGACTACCACGGCCGTGTTGGACGCAAGAAGCCACTTGTATCCAGAGTGAACAGAATTAGGCGACTGGCATTTGCAAAGGAATACGTGAACAAGCCGCCAGCGTTTTGGAAGCAGGTGATTTTTTCGGACGGAAGCAAGTTCTGCATTTTTGGCATCAAAGGGCGGAAGATTGTTTGGCGAAAGTCGGGAACTGCTTTCAACAATGAGAATTTATACCCAACTGTCAAGCATGGTGGTGGTGCTAAACTTGTTAATTCAATGCAAAAACGGCTTATGGAAGTTATAAAAAGAAGAGGATATCCTACCAGCTATTCATTCAGATTGAATATGTTTTGATATCAATGTGCAATCAAGTAAATATTTTTGTACGCAGACTTTTTCGTTATCATAAAACTTTCCTTCTTTTGTTTTTTTAATTTTTATTATAAGCTTATAGCAACACACTTTATGTGAAGACTGATAAAATGAATTATTGTTTCTATGAAAAATACATGTTCATTAAAAAATTTATTTATATCTTGGTTTTTTATGAAGAGAACAAAATTTTAGTTTGTATACGCAGACTTTTTCTGCTAAGTGTATGTAGCAAAAATAATTTTGGTTGTTTAAAAAACTTTTCCTTAAACCACTCATGTCGCAAAAACTTATGAAATAAATCGTAACACACTGAAACACTCACATTAATAAAAAATAAATACGTATAAATGATGAAAGTCAAAAACAAAGAAATTCGAGCAGGACCAAATTTTTTTAGGTTAGATTTGAAAACAACATACCACATGAGAACAATGTCCCACACAAAATTCACAGCAATAGACAAAAAGTTAAATTTTGTAAACTAGTGTAATTATTACAGTGGTTTAATTTTCTGGGTTAAACTGCTTGTATAATTCCTAAAATTCCAAAAAGTCATTTACCGTCAGTTGAGTTCGTTTTTCTAAGAATCTTAAACTTCTTTGGCGTTAAAAGATAAGTTTTATTTGTTTTCAGCTAATTATTATCAATCGATTGTTGTGTAGGTGTAATTTCTATGGTGTCCCTTTCAATTATAATTCTGACGTCAGGTAGACAATATTTAATACTAAAGTTTTAAATATTCTTCTTTATTCCAACAGAGTTGCAAGTGTTCGCTTCAATTTAGATTCCTATTGGCGTACCACAGGGATCAATACTAGGACCGATTCTTTTCCTATTATATACAAACAACTTGGTGACTTCAGGAATCGACGGGAAAGTTGTGATGTACGCTGACGATACGATACTGATTTACTCAGGTAAAAATGAAGCTGACTTAGAACAAAAGATAAACAATGACTTAGACGAATATTCCCAATGGCTCATACGGAACAAATTGACATTAAACACGAACAAAACCAAATACATTATCTTTAAACAAAAAAATAAAACTGATATTGAGCCACTGATAAAATAGAAAATAAAACTCTTCAAAGAGTTGAACATATGAAGTACCTTGGACTTACAATCGATGAAAAACTAACGTGGACACCGCATATAAATGATATGAGGAAAAAAATAGCAGCTATCGTTGGTTTGCTCCATCGTTTCAGCTATTTCTCAATTAAAAATAAAATACAAATTAAAAATGCATACATAATTTGAAGAATTACATACGGGATTATAATTTGGAGCCAAACTACCAAAAATAACCTCAT
>CAWWDL010000021.1:0-98031 GCA_963942545.1 Oxycera nigricornis | reverse complement strand
GTAATTTTAGTACCTAAATAGCCGAAGAATTTTCCAAAAAAATCTTACTAATCGCCCCAACAAGATTTTACTCAAAGTCGGACCCTAGACAGTCATAAAATGCGATCAAACTTGGAGCTGTCGCTGGGTTTACCCAAAAGCAAGCTCTCTCTGCCATCGTTCATAAAACAACGGATACTGAGGGAAGACTATGTACATATCATAAACTGCTGGCCCTATATCCCTTCTACTGATAGCCACAAAACATCTTTAAAAGGAAATGGAAAATGTACTGAGGCAGAGCACGTTTTTAACTTTTGCTTAGTGACTCGTCTTATTTTTCGTGTGCTTCTCATCGCATTTATCTGTTTTATTTTCCGTTTGCTATCATTCTTCAAGTACATATTCATGATGTCTGGTTCACGTTACACCTACAAAAATCTCATCCTCGAGCGAAAGGTTGCTTCAATCAGAGAAGTTGAGAAAGCCGTGAAGAAGAAATCGGAAATAGCTAAGCAGTTCCAGATTCCCACTCTTTCTACTTTTTTGAAGAATAAGGAGAAGATTCTTGCTGAATTTTATTTGACGACTCAGAGTAGAAAATGAAAATGTGAAAGGTTGTATGAAAAAGTGGTTCAGGCAAGGGCGGGATAAGAAGATACCTGTGATTATTCAGCTCGATTATTCAGTTGAAAGCTCAACAGTTTGAAGTGCGAAAAGTTTAAAGCTAGCAACGGTTGGCTGTACAATTTTAAAATTCGGAACGATGTTGTTATAAAGACTATGTGCGATGAAAACGCGGCTGTTGTCATGCAGAAGAGTAGAAACCATCTTTAGCGGAGAAAATCAAGGACTTCGAGCCAAGCAACATTTTCAACGCAGACGAGACGGCTCTTTCCAACGAGTGCACGCCGAATAAAACATTAGCTTTCAAGGGCGAAGAAAGGAGCGGCGACAAGAGGAGTAAAGTGCGCGTTACTGTTCTTGTAGGAGCGAATTTGGGCGGTACTGAGAAACTTCCTCTACTCGTCATTGGACAGTCTAGCAATCCGCGTTGTTTCGAAAACGTTAAGACGAGTATGAATCGAATCGAAATGCGTGGAAGATGCGCGATATTTTTTCGAAGTGACTGCTGAAATTAGATCGAAAGCTCGGCAAGGAATAACTGATAACTGTGCCCACGGTTTAGTTTTAAAATTAGAAAACGTAGAAGTCGTCTTCTTTCCACCTAATAAGACAGCAGTGCTTCAACCTTTGGACCAAGGAATCATCAATTCATTCAAATTTAATTATCGATCAATTTTAGTTCGCGAAGTTTTGGATGAGCACGTTAGTTTCAACAACAGCGAAGTCAAAATAAACATTCTGCAGGCTATAAAGATGTGCGCTGATACATGGCAAAAAGTTAGTGTAAATACATTAAAAAACGGTTTTGTAAAAGCAGGATTCGCCGGTGGCAACGTGGAAGCAGCAGTAATCGCAGAAGAGGGTACTTTGGAAGATGTCAATTTGGACTACGATTTTTTGAACGCCGACCGAAATGTCGCCACTTGCGGGGAACTTTCAGATGAAGGCATTTTTAGTGAAGTAAAAAATGAAAAAAACCTTGAACACATCGGATGAAGAGCAAGATCAAGATGAACCTGCGCCCCCAGTAGGCCCAGCATCTAGCGCAGCTTTGAAGCTTCTTGCCAAACTCAGAGATTATGCTGAACCAATGCCCAACGTGGACGACGAAATTTTTGCAGCAATCAGTACATTTTCAAAATTTGCTTCAAAAAAAGATCACCTGTATGAAGCAATCTAGCATCTCTAATTTCTTTATAAAAACATGAAGAAGTTGCTCAACCTCGATAATTCGAACTTTTGGCTCGGTCCCTTACTATTCGAATTATCGAGGTTCGACTGTATGTATGTATATATATATATATATATTTATATATATATATATATATATATATATATATATATATATATATATATATATATATATATATAAGCATATTTAAATCCTCATAAAATGAGTTCTAGACGTCGGTTTTTAAAAATGTTTTGTGTTTTGAAAAGGTTTTTCTATTTTCTAATAACAAGATAAAAAATTTGATGATGAAACATTGCAATAGAAATTCAACAACAAAATAACAAAAAATACTTCATTTTTTACGCGTCAAAAATAAGTGTACAGCTTGCAGCACATCCTGTATTTGATGTGTTTATCGGGAAAATTTCCGTTAGATTCAGTTTACAATTCTTCAAAAATGCAAACTTGGTTGACATGACGCGATAATTCAATCATTCGTAATTTTATTTACACCTTAGATCGATTCAGTTTCTACATTATCTAAAATGGCCAAGCAAAGTGCAATTGAAACGCGAAAACTTATTATAAAATTAAGAACGGAAGAAAAATCGCTACGGAAAATATCACAAGTGGTGTGAAGAAGCCATAACACCGTGAAACAACTTTTGGACAAATTCGAGAAGTTCAAAGACGTAAGTGATCGGCCTCGTTCCGGTAGGCCCAAAAAGTTTTTCATATGTGATGAACGACTCATTGTGAGGAAAGTGCGAGAAAATCCTGCAGCGAGTGCAGTGAAAATCGCGGAAAACATAACAGTAGATTCTGGCGTCAGTGTCAGCACAAGTAATGTCCGCCGAATACTTAATAGGAGTGTGTTACATGACAGAGTACCCCGTAAAAAAACATACATTTCTGAAAAGAATCGGAAACTTCGAGTGTTTTATGCCAACAAGTATAAAAAAAGCATATGTCATTCTGGGAAAACGTACTGTTCAGTGATGAAAGTAAATTTGAAATATTTGGTTCCAAGAAATCACCCAGAATATGGAGAAGTAAGAACGCCGAATTTGATCAGAAGAACATAAGTTCAACCATAAAGCATGGTGGTGGTTCGGTTATGGTCTGGGGGTGTATGGCGGCATCAGGCGTTGGTAATCCGGTCTTTATTGACGATGAATAAAAATGATTACATGGACATTTTGAAAGAAAATTTACTACCTAGTGTTGCAAGAGTAGGGTTAAATACATCATGGGTCTTACAGCAGGACAACGACCCAAAGCACAAGTCAAAGCTAGTGCAGGAATGGTTATTGTATCGAACACATAAGCAGCTGGATTATCTTTCGCAATCCCCAGACCTTAACGCCATCGTGCATTTGTGGGATTATCTCGATACACAAATCCGAAAACGGAATATAACAAGCAAAGAGTCGTCGAAGTCCATTTTAATCGAAGAATGGCAGAAAATTTCAGTCAGTTTGGCTAAGCAATTGATTGAGTCAATGCCAAGACGACTATAAGCTGTTTTAAAGGCGAAAGGGAAGCAGACTAACTCCTAATTTGCAGATGTTTGCTTTATTTGTTTACTGTGCACTTGTTTTTGACGCGTAAAAAATGAAGTATTTTTTGTTATTTTGTTGTTGAATTTTTACTGCAATGTTTTATCATCAAATTTTGTTATTAGAAAATAGAAAAACCTTTTCAAAACACAAAACATTTTTAAAAGCCGACTAGAATTCATTTTATGAGGTTTTGAATATGCTACACATATGTAGGTGTACACTTTCTTTTGACGCTCACAGTATATATATATACTCTGCGCGACAAAAAGAACTAATGAACAGCAAAGAACACATTAAATTATTGCAGGAAGAAATACCGAACAATGCGGAGAGAATTCCTGGAATAAATTATATTTTCCAACCAAAAAATGCAGCAGTACGCACAGCACGTGCAGTAAAGAATTTTTTCGTCGCCAAAAAATAAGCCTCTTCGAATGGCCGGCAAGATCACCAGACCCCAACGTCATTGAAAATGTTTGGGGACAATTAGCAACGGGAAGTACGGGTATATCGAGGTAACAAGCAGTATGAAACAGTAGGAGAGTTTGAGAAAGCAATTACAACTGCTTGGGCGTTACTTCCTCGAAAATATATGAAAAGTCTATATAAATATTAACCTAGCCGCATGTTAGAAGTAATAAAAAACAAGGAAAAAACACACATTATTAATTAAATAAATACTTTCTATTTCTTTTTCACACATCCTTGGTTTAATTTTAAATTTCTTGCCTTGTCGCATCTTTTTGTCGCACCAGTTTTTCAAATGTAGAAAAATTCTTGGAAAAGTGAATCGATTGGTAAAAGGAGCACTGATATACAATAGATTTCTAAGCTAAGGTCCTTGCAACAGGTAAACGAATTTTACAACATGGCTAATTAGCCGGAGAACCGGAAAAATTTCAGGGGAATCGTATATTTTTGTCGCGGAGTATATATATATATATATATATATATATATATATATATATATATATATAAAATAAGAAATAAGTCTCATTAATGTAAAATGGAGAAATAATACACATTCTATGCAAATTTTACACGGCCTCACGCGACCAACATGAACATTATTTACATTTCTTTACGTTTTGAGGTTTATAGAGTATATATAAAGTGTTTTTAGAAAGGGAGATGTATGTGTGTGTGTGTGTGCGTACGTACGTAAGTACGTACGTCTGTGCGTTCGTGAAAACTTTTTTCTACAAGCATAACTCACGTAAACAAAGTCGTATCGACTTCGTTAATGTGTAAATCGAAGCGTCTTTGCAATCTTAAGAGCTGATTAGTTTTTGGGAAATTTCGGTCGGGGGGTTTGCTGTTTTGCCCGTTTGAAGGTCATTTCTGTCATGCGTTATATCTCGCGAACAAAACATACGATGTGCATCGTTAACATGTTACTAAATCTGTTGAATTTTGAAAAAAATTGTTGGAGCCGTTTTTTAATTCAAGGGAAAAAAGTGCAGAAAATTAGGGTTTTCTCATAAACAATAAATGTTTAACCTGATTTGCGAAATATAGTAATCAATGTTTATAAAATTTATATATTCCAAACAATGTTTGTAGAAACACCATCAGAATTTTTCCTCATAAATACGTAAAAAATTCAATTAAAAATAAAGAATCATTAAAAGTCATCATGATTTTAAAGGTCATTTTTATCATTCACTATATCTCACGAACCAGATATAGTATTTGCATCACTTTGGTGTCAGTTGACGTGTATTAACCTATTTGTGAAGTTTGTAACATTATAAAAGTTCGTTTCAGCCGTTTTTTAATTTAACAGAAGAAAATGCGGAAAATTTTGTTTTTTTCATACAAAATATTTTTTTAACTTGATTTGTACAGCACAGTGATATAGAAGAGTTTATAAAGTTTATAAAATTTATACGTTCTTATCAGTTTTTGAAGAGAAACCGGCCAAAAAATTCTCCATGATTATGAAAAAAAACTAAATTAAAAATAAAAAAATCATTTGAAGTTACCATGTAAAGAGGATTCCTACGAATGATATTGCTTTATATCTTTTATTCCAAAGAAATTGTTGTAAATTCAATCAAAGTTTTAAAATATTTACATAATTTGAGCAGATTTTTAATAGCTTTTACAGTCTCTTAATTAAAAAAACTGCTTAAATTTGGAAAACAAACAAAATTTTAATCAAATTTGCATTTGCGGTATCAACGCTTAGAATGCTAAAATGTTTCCTAGTCAATACTTTGCAAGATCATATGCTTTGAAGAGCTTTCATCGAATAAAAAATTGTAGTTTTTAGTAGATCAATTCTTTAGTAGTAAGATTTCAATAACCATCATCATTTGTAACACATTTTACTTTTAACATGCAATTGAACTTATTTTTGACTGCATATACAAAATTTTTCAAGACCAAAAAGGTCCCCACCGATTGATCCGCGTGAATATTCAATCTGTCCTCATCGACCAAAAACCTTACGTAATCAATGGACCCTCCCGTAGACGATATGGTTCATATTAACTCATTCCTGTTACTGCTATGAATACCTCTCATTGTTATTACTTAATGTAGTATTATTTTCAAAATTATTATTGTGTTTAATGTTGTTGATGTTTATGTAGATATTACTGGGAAGTTGACCGTGTGGACCTCAAGGGTCGCACCTCGCGGCTTGTTATTATTGTTTTTAATATGTTTAATATTTATGTAAAGTTACTGGCGAATTGTTCGTGTGGACCTCCAGGGTTGCAATTCGTTTTACAGTTTTTTCATGATACAAAAAAAACAGCTGTGCTGAATTTATTGAAAGTTATACTTATGTGATTAAGTATTAAGTAAGTAGTAAGTAATAAGAAGGATAATATACATCGATCGATACTACATTCGTGTCATTTGAGAAAGTGAACCTAGGTGGTATTATTTGTATCAGTCACTTATTCATTATGAATAATATTCGTTTATTTCTTTTATGTCAATATGTTTGGCAATCATAAGAAGCTATGCTTGTGTTTAGTAAGAACTCTTGAAAACATCTGACCTTCCAAAGCGATGGATGGCAAAGTTCAAAATTGATTGTCGAAATTTCATATTTTATCATATTTTTTAATTTTTGTTGTATTAAAGAACGCTTGTGTAAATATTATTGTTAGTTTTCTCAAACCCAACAAATTTTGAAACGCAATTGGAGTAAATGCAATGATATGAAAATATTCAAAGCGTTCATTCTAATATTTAAAGTGACTATCAGTTGTTTATTGTTTTAACAGTATATAACTTGTTTAACCATTAAAACTTTTCTTTATTTTATTTATATGAAAATTCTTTTAAACATTTGATTTTTATAAGCCTTGGTTGCAAAAACAATGCGAATCATGCGGAATATCTATTGAACTTTATTCTATATTTTTTATTAAATTAAAAACCGGTTGAATTTAATTTGTTTAAATTCTAAAAGAATCTGACAAATATCCTGAGTGACAGAAATGACCTTGGGTATATCAAAACTAAACAAAACACGTACCGGAAAAACTTCATTTTCTAGTTGTACTTTTGGGATGCAACTCACTAACACTATTATTGCACATTACACACCGAAACCACACTTTCCATTAAATTAATGATGAACCAGCATAAAATAGTGTTAGTGAGTTGCTAACCAAAAGTACAACTATAAGACGAAGTTGTTGACTAGACTAGGAGATTCTAACCCATGATAAACTAACTTATAGAGAAATAGCTAACGTAAGCATATATACGAACCAATTGACAGTCGTTATAATTCGCAGATACAAATAATAAAATAGTTGAAATATAACGAGCTTAACCCATCAACAAGCCTAACCGTGGTCGTGCTGTCTGGTGACGGATGGCAAATGACAGCACCTGAAGAGGATGCCATCTGACACCCCGAAACCACGCTTTCCATTAAAATAAAAAAAACACTTAACTTTAGCTTGATATTTTTACTATTCCTTTCCATTAAAACGCTATAGTTTTTAATTTTTTCCATATATATATTTCGGGAGTAAGTTGCTCCCTTCTTCTGTGGTGATTATTTTCTAAGAATACAAGGCCCTTGTTTGGAATTCTATAATGTTAACATTAAGTTTCTACCTGGTTCTAATTATATCTCCTTTTATAAAATTATCCCTAGTCTGTTTGCTTATACTAATCCCTTATGCCTATAATTTATTTTATTTCTTCGTTTTAACATATTGGCGAAAAAAGTGTTAATGGTTTCCTTAGGTTTTTTCTGCTTAGGAATGTTAGTAATGAAAATGTTTGATGCATGTCCTTAACTTATTTCGGCAAGAGATCCAGTTTTATCACTAAGCCGTAGAAAGTTTTTTCTCAAATGATATACATGTACCCCAAGAACACCGAAAATTGAGTTATCTAGTTCTTGCATCTAGGTCGCGATTATATTATATAGACTTCAACACCTTTTGATATTTTGGAATTTTTAATTGAACTTTCGAACCAATGACAACGGCTTCCCATTTACTGGGAAGGTAACAATTTGAAAGCTTAACATACGACATTTATTCAAACCAGAACCGCTACCACTTACACCATCCTTCTACTTTCTATGAGTATCTTCGATCTTTGATCTTATATGAGCGATACTATTTCTAGAATTGCTTTAAGACTCTTATCAAAATAGTTCAATGTGTATTGAATCAAAAACAAAAAGTTTCATAAAAGGTGAAGTTATTAAGACCTTTCATAAAATCTAATGTTATTCCATTCTGAGCTTTCATCAGCACGAATCATGAGCCCTGAATTCATTCATGTCGAGCAAACCGAACTAATATTATTGAAGTCCAACCGCGTCTGTCAGCTTAATAAATTGGCGAATCCATTGCCTTTTATCTAAATCACCTTTGGTCTACATGCTCTCATCTCCAGAGGGGGTTTCCGGGTCGTCATGAATACCATTTTCTTCGGGCACTACGTTCGAAATGGTATGAAAAATAGCAAGGAGCTTGCAGAGCCCGTAAGTGCAAAACAGGCTATTCCATTCATTTCTGAACTTTCCAGGCTTCTAGAACATGTCATGACAGTTATCTATAATTCCTATCCTCACCAGATCATCACCTCCTTAAGGGAATTCATCGTTTAGTGTTCTTACAACTCATCCCGCAATCATCCCTTCTCTGTTGCAACCGAAACGAGGCTATCCACGAAACTAAAGTGAAGGCAATAAATAACAAATGACTGCAATCGGTCTCTGTGTTCACAGGAATCAGCAAACTTTGCGCAAATATTTTATCCTGATAAGGACGAGATGATATGAAGAGTGACGCTTGGACATCAGTGGAAACTCCCAGTGACGGAGAGTGACAAATGCACCTGCAGGTGAAACCAGAAACAGGATCTGATGTACGATGACCAGGTCAGTAAACTACTTCGTAACAAACCACTTAATTGGCTGTCTGGAAATCAGCACAGATGACAGAAGAGAAATTAGGATCACCATCAAACATATAGATGTGGACACCATGAAAGAAAGCACTATAGCAAGAAGTATCTTCTGTTGTCATTTCGTTCACCTAATGAAATTGATTGACTTTCCCTTGTAATTAGTTTTGAGTCATCTGTCTTTGCAATCGTTCATAAAACAGACGTTTCCCTCCTACTGATTAATCGCCTTGTAAATAAGAGCAATAATAAACTTCCACAAAGATTATCTTGCTAGTGTTTGGTGTCTTCTCGTTTGAAAGGATACGTCTCTGATTTCATTGTGTTTATATGGATGTTCGCATAGATCAAAGTCTCGAATTAACTGGACTTTCACAAGGATCCAACTCTTACATTGAGGAAAGAATATTATTTGTTTGCATCGCGTCATGTTCCGTCTACTCCTTACTCTGCAAAGTGCCAAATGAGCTCTTGATGAAAATGGAGATAAAACTTCAGATTTACGTCTGTTCCTTCGACAAAGAAAACAGCAATAATAAAAACTGTCAGCGGAAAGCTTCAGGAAAATAGACTTGGCGTCAGATAGCATTCAGTTGTGTAGAAAAAGTGCCTACTCTTGTAAATACGATATGTTTGTGAGTCTGTTTTAAGAAAATACACAGAGGACTATTGAATGTTGACCTGCTAGTCAGATGAAGCAATATTTATGTACTGGAAAACATCAAAGTTGGAATACATGATCAAACGATTAAATACAATTACATTACACATTAAATACAATTACATTACAACGACCACGCGCTTGACATACTAAATTTGAAACTTCCAACTATGCCTGATACATAATTTTGTCTTGATCCTAACGTTTTCGGCAAGTTTTGTTTATAAAATGAACATAATGTAACATAAAAAGTTAAAAAAAGAAACTATTGTCTTCACATTCTTAAAATGGAATCTTAAAGTTTATTTAAAATGCAAAATATAAACGAGTTGTTTGTGCTTAGGGAAAAAAATTCTTCGATTGTTTTAAAAGATAAGCTTATTTTTATGGAATCGCTAGTTAATCGTGACAAGGTTCCACTTTACATTCACTTGAAGCATTTTCAAATTATTTAAGCTCTTTTAAGTCAAATTAAGGTTCTTTCAAATCAAATCAACACATTTTAAATAATTATTAGCATGCAGTCTTAGAAAAATTACTCAAAGAAACAAATAGATCTAAATAAGATTGCAATCGCCCCTTTGCAGCGAAAAAAGAATCATTTGAAGCATCACTTTCAAAATTTTCGATACAATGGCAATAGCATAATCACATATTAGGTAAATGAAATGAACAAAACATATTTTAACAAACTTTTCAGTTATGCTAACATATAGAACTGTGTGAAGCAGTTTGAAAATGATATATGGCACTGTTTACGTCGGAAAAGTATGATTTTAACGAAAAAACAGCCTAAATTTTTCACCGAACAAAAGAACTAGATTTTTTCTGTATATGTGCAAAGGTAGTCAACTAATTTGCAAGACTTCATTTGAATTTCGATGCTTAAAAAAATTGTGGAAAAGGTTATATTTCCTCGAATAATTTGTTCATTGCTACTGTAAAGCGATCGTGAACCCAGCCAGGCGCAGGTGCCTCCTAGACAAAGCACAATAAGAGTTATTATTTAAGAGTTATACAATTCGTTTTGGCGACAAAAATTGAAGACCCATTTAGAAAAATGTCACTGTATTTCATTAACTTACCAGTGTATGGGAAGTTTTTGTAATCGGCCTGAAATTCGAAATTTAAATTTTCAGCATATCTTTACGTTTTGAGATCTCAAGAGTATATTTAGAGTGTTTTTGGAAAAAGAGATGTATGTGTATGTGTGTACGTATGTACGTTCGTGGACATTTTTATCTACGAGCATACCTGGTGTCAATCGTAGCGTTTCTGGAATCTTAAGAGCTGATTAGTTTTTGGGACACTTCGGTCGCGGGGGGTCGGTTTGTTGTTTTGACCCTTTAAAGGCAATTTCTGTTATGCGCTATATTTCGCGAGTTGATCATAGTATTGGCATCGTTTATACTAAAGACATTGTTGTTAAGTCAATCAAAGTTTATCATTATTTGCGAAATTTGAACAGATTTTCAATAGTGTTGACAGTTCTGTGTTTTTATTTTAATAAAAAACTGCTTAAATTTTGACAACAAAAATGCATGTGTGGTAATCAACGCTTTGAAGTCAATAATTTCCAAGATCAAATGCCTTAAAAAGCTTTCAGCAAATAAAAAGGTGTAGTTTTCAGTAGTTTTGTTTTTTAGTGTTTGTAAGATTTCAATCATTTTCTTCATCATTTGTAATACATTTTACTTTTTACATGCAATTAAACCAATTATTGACTGCAAATTCAATGTTTCTCAAGACTAGCTGAAGATAAGAAATATTTATTATACTCATTGGTGTAAAATCGTGAAAAAAATTCTAATTCAATGATTATGCTTACGTGATGGCAATTTTGAACAAAAATATTCAAAATGGCCACCACGCGACAAAATCTCTTCAGTGGGCATAATAACAAAAACTGCATTCATTTTAGTAGCGCTCTTTTGTCCTTTTGTCGATATAATAATAATAAATAACGTAGAAAATGTTATGTAGCCTCCCCCGGAAGGCTCCGCGTGAATATTCAATCAAACCAATCCTTCCTCCCATCCATCAAAAGTCTTACGTACTCAAAAGATTGCTGTTCAGGAAGGGTGAGCCTAAGGATTTCATGCGTTTCCTGGACAGCGCACAAAAATGTTGGATTGGCGGAAAACAGGAAGCTCTTCTTCCGATCTGCAACTTCGGCAGAAATCGTTGAAGGGAACGCGCTATCTTCCTGCATGTGTGCCAATTAGACAATGCTCCATCATTATGGACGCGATAGAACTCAAGGTTTCAAGACTCGTGTTGAGGAGCTGCTTGGTGCGTCTGGGATTCAGTGCGTTCCACTTTTGCCTACAGGTTTCCTCCAGCAACCAGGCCCTATTTGCAGCATTCATGTTATGCTGCCTAAATCCCAGCTTTATGGAAGCTAGAGGTTGGCCGACTTGGGCTGTGAGTGTATCCTCCTGGAGCTCAGTGCCAGTGCTCGCTAAGGCATCCGCTTCGCAGTTCCCTGGTTTCTCACTAAGGCCCGATACCCAGTGAAGAATCACTTCACAGTGAAGCGACATCACGTTCAGTTGTGTACGGCATTCCTTTACAATTTTGGATGAGGTGTACATGTTGGATAATGCTTGAATAGCAGCTTGACTGTCAGAGAAAATATTCAGGTTTCTTATGGAAATTTTCTGATTTCTCAGCCAGTCTACTGCCTTCCATATTGCAATGATCTCTGCCTGTAAAACACTGCAGCGGTCTGAAAGCCGGAAGGATAGTTCCAGGCCTAGCTGTTCTGAAAAAACACCACAGCCAACTTTTCCGTCCATTTTGGAGCCATCAGTGTAGATGTCGACCGATTCCTGCATCCCACCTCTTTCTATTGCCCAGTCATCCCTGCTTAGGATGACTGACCTGAAACTATGATGAAAGCAGGGAATCGGGGGCGCAAGGTCTACTTCCCCTGGCGTTGGTCCATCCCTCCGAAGTATGGTGGAGTGGCCAACATTTCCCTCTTGCCAGAGATGTAGTGCTTTTAATCGAATCGCAGAGCACTTGGCCTGCTGTCTCGTAAGGAGCTCCGTCGGGAGCCAATTCAATAGCATAAACAGTGCCTTTGTCGGGGTAGTGCGTAAGGCCCCGCTGATTTCAATAGCTGAAATCCTTCTGACCTTGATTAGCAGGTTCGCATTGCATGTTTTTGCAATAGCTGGCCACAAAATAACTGCACCGGACTGAAGGATTGATTCCACTATCGCCGTATAGAGCCATGATACGATTTTGGGTTTCAATTCAAAAATTTTGCCAACAGCTTTTTTGCAGATTTCGCATGCCGCTTTATGTGCTCTTTCTTCTTTGTTCACTTTCCACGCGAGAATAAGACTCAAATATTTTACTTTATGAAACGGTATGAGGCTTATCTCATCGAGTTTGTGTGGAAGAAATCGTGGAATTTTGTACCTTCTTGTAAAGATCACAAGTTTCGTTTTCTGCGGATAAATCTTTAAACCGCACTCTTTGGCCCACTGAGTAAGAATACCCATGCAAATTTTAGTCTTTCAGATAGGGTGTTAACGAGTTTACCCGATTTTGCTATTGTATCATCATTGGCATAGGCCACGACTTTGCATCCAGTCGATTCTATTTTTGAAAGGAGCTTGTCCAGGAATAAGTTCCATAGAAGCGGTGGAGTGGACGTTGTGGAGTGCCCTGTAAGTTCTCCTTCTTAAGGTGCTATTACCTGGTGTGGAGCCGATGTTCCTGCTGCTTAGCAATTGTCCGATTAACCCTATGAGATTGTCGTCGACAATGATTTCCCCGAGTGATTTGCCAATGGCCTCTGATTTTGATTAGTTGCGTCTAAAATTTACATGGCCGCTACAAAACTACTGCATTGATACTTTTCCTCCATTTTGCACCAATGGGACTAATAATTTATTTTTATATTGCAGTTTACCTGGAAAGCTTTGAATATGCAGTAAATAATCGCTGTTCAATTGTATGAAACACAGAAGAATATTACAAAAGAAGTGGAAAGAAGTAATTAAAATCTTACGAACTTAAACACTAAACTAATAAACTACCAGAAGCTACAATTATTCAATGGATGGAAGCTTTTTAAAACATATGATTTTGAAATGCATTGCCTACCATTTTAATTTCGAACACTAATAATCATTTCTTATTTTGAAGTTTATGTTAAAGCAACACGTAGTACGCAGTAAAAATTTGAAAAAACTGTTCCCGAATGTACGTACGAACGTGTGTTCTCATATACTGAGTAGTTAACTATTTTTCCAGTGCAATGGACTAAAGAGAGGAAAAGCCGCCAAAGAAGTTCAACATGGAGAAGTCGACTTTCAAACTTATGGCAACTTAAGGCAACTCCAAAGGAGTTCAAACAATACCATATCGAATGTCGAGTACGTTTTAAACAAGCCGCGAGGTGTGACCCTTGAGGTATAGCGCATGACAGAAACGACCTTCAAAGGGTCAAAACAACAAACATTTGACCGAAGTGTCCCAAAAACTAATCAGCTCTTAAGATTGCAGAGACGCTTCGGTTGACACCTCAACAAAGTCGATACAACTTTGTTTACGTGAGTTATGCTCATAGAAAAAACTGTCCACGAACGTACGTACGTACACACACACATACATCCTTTTTTCTAAAAACTATTTAAATATACTGCATAGACCTCAAAACGTGAAGAAAAGTTGAAAATATCAATTTCGATTTTCGAGGCGATTACAAGAACCTCCCATATGATGGGAAGTTAAAAAACAAATGAAAAGTAATTTTCAAGAAAGAAGTGTCACACATTGCTTAAGCAAGCCTTGCAATAAAGTGACTTCTATGATCGTAACCACCCATCCTGGAGTTCTAACCTGTGATTACTTTCTTTACAAAATTTATTAGAAAGTTGGGGGACAAATATTGAGGATGATGAAAAAATGATGGCTGCCGTACTGGAAAATTTTGAAGAGAACGAGAAAAACTACTGTAATGAAATAGTGGCTCCTTAAAAAAATGCATAAAGTACGTTGATGCTGGTGGAGACTATTTTGGAAGAATAAATTTTATTTAAATGTTTATCTTGAATTTTAATACATAATAATAAAAAAAAATTCAGCCATCTCTCGTTTGTTAGATGAAATCGATTACAAAAACTCCCCAGATGCTATGATATCATTGAAATTAGCTGATTTTGACTAACTTTAGGGAGGTTGTCCTATTGAGACGTATTTTATTTTTTTATAGCAGTCAAAGTATATTATGGTTGGTATTATGTAATAAAATTTACATATAACATTATTTAAGAAAGGAAACTAAAAAACAATAAATATTTTTTTTAAAAATCATCAATTTAAGATGCTTTTTTTATATCAACGTATTAAATGTTTATATGACCTAAAACTGTAATTTTTTAACCATGTGTCACAGTTTCACGTAGATTTGATCGCAGCAAGATAAATGACGCAGGATCAAAAAATCACAAAAATAATATCGTGCAAAACACTCAACATTGTGGACTTCGCGAAGAAAAACGCATTTAACTCCTTTGTAACTGTGTTACTTCGTCAAAACGCGTGCTCTAAATGAAAATTATCGTATTGCATCGTATTGTATTGACTGACTGTTGTCAAATGTGGTCAAATTAAGTAATGATCAATTTCAATTCAATGTGGTGTCTCCCCAAACGGAAATTAAAATACTCAAAAACTGAGCTTCATAAATAATTGCAATGTGACTCAAATCATTTTTTTCTCAATTTACTATGAAACAATCAAATTTTTTGTATAATTTCTAACAAATTGATCACGAGTAACTGAACTTTACATTTTTACTATCAAATTCGGAATGTTTCATTTGTATATTCTACATACACATATCCATAAAAATTGCTCTCGTAAGTCTTAACATTGAAAAGCGACAATAAAGAATTTTGTAAGGAAATGCTTCTCAAATATATCGTGGCAAAATAAATCTCACGGAAAACGTTATTATTTGTAAAATTTTCACCTCAAGCGTATTATTTCAGAGACACTCACAGAACGACTTCTGCAACTGTCTCTTTGGGCTTATTATTTATTACATTGAAACTCAGGTGAAATTAATTTACAATAGCCTTGGGTGTTTACGATGAATTTTTCGAACAGAGTACATTCCACTTTCATCTCCCTAAACTTTTAACATTTCCTCCAACTTTGAAGCTATAAACTGAATAAATTCTCAACGTCGTTTCCATTTACAAAAACTTTTAAAGTCATCAAATCCGATGTTTTTGTCAGAATCTGAGAAAATTTATTTCCTTGCAAGAGTTCAACCCCACCAACGATTTCCCAAGGAACCGTATCATTTCACGCGCATTAAATTAATTTAGTGGTGTATCAAAATGTTCCCATTTAAGTTATGGCACTGCTTCCCTTCAATACCACCTACTCCCTTGTTCGTCTTTTTCTTCACTTCCCATGCGATTCGAATCCATGAAATGGATCCTTTCGGTTCATTTTATCAATAAATTGGTATTCGTTGTCTGGCATCGTTCCCAGTTGCACCGGATTCAGAATCATATTCGTCTTAATTTTAGAAGACTTTAATGGTGGCCGCCCGCAAGTCTAGTCTTAATTCATCTTCGCCATGTACATAAAGGTAGTGATCACCTGAAAGATTTGATATAATGATGAGCATAATATATGGGATTAAAGTGTGTGCTCGAAAATATTATGATCGTTTAAGTTATTGGAAAGCAGAATCAAAATATTAGGAAAGAACTTGTGCTGGCAAAATCATAACCAGATTTTTCAGTTTCTTCTCCATTATGATGCCAAAACTCACACTTTGTGTGAGTTGACTGCTCCGGAAACAACGAGTTTTAGGTATTTTGATTCAACAACAGCCGATAGCATGAAAACCATTTTCTTGTTAGTCCGAATTAACGATCAAAAGTCGAGTGTGAATGCGTTGTTTCGTGTGACATGTATCAATCAAAGCCAATTATGGCATCGTGGATGAATCTACAGTATGAGCCAACATGTAAATTCAAAACTATACAACCACTCTTTTCGTCACAGAATGTACTCGCATTATGTGCAGCCCATACAGCTTGGAATGTTGCACATATGTGGACAGTATGAAGCTGAAATAGGACCACTCCTTACAAATTAATGTGCACATCAATAAGGGATTTAATTGAAGCCAAATGGTTGTGAGGGACCTCGCTTCATTAATTCCATGTGATCGACTAGGAATGTAGGCCGTTTGATGAGGCGATGTTTAATGTATGTATATCGTTTTGCATGTTTCAATCTGATGCATTGCCAGCTAGATGTAAACAAAGGGCGCACTTGAATTCAATTGACCACAATCTTGTCAGTACTCAAAGGACATTCAAATATTCTATACATCTTCAGCCTTGCACACCACATCCTTTAGGTCTGAAATAGCTCTTGCACTTGGGCATTTCGGAGCAAATGATGAAAGAATCATTTTGCTGGCTAAATTCCTAAGCACAATATGAATATATCATGTCAATATATTAAAATAAATTTGTATGAGCTCATTCTTCAGCTGTTGCACGAATATCTTCATAAGTATTTGAAAATTTTGAAGATAATTACCACGGAAATTTTAGTTTATAATGTGCTAGCAGGATGAATTATGTACGGTTAGGTAACCTGCGGCTGAAAAGGCTGGCGTAAGGAAGTTTCACGTTAATTAGAATAGAATCTTTCAAAAACGTTTCATCAAAACAAAATTTAACTTTGAAGAATTTCGTGCTAGAAAAATAAAGCAAGTTTTTTAAAAGTATTAAACTTTCAATAGACATCTGCCGCATGAGCTGTCAAATTTTGTTCAATTTACTTTGGCAAATTACCATACAAATATTTACACTCAAGCAGAGTCTCAGAATAGTGGAAATCAATTTACGGAATTCGCGTTCTGTGCGCCAAATTTATGGAGTACTTCGTCCATATCATGTTGCTAATAATCGTTCATCTGAGAGGCTTAGACGCAAAACTATGGAACAATATATATCTATGTACACTTTATCAGACAACTTTCATCCAACATAAGCTTGTACGGTGCGTACCGAGGCAGTAATCGCTGCTGTAGAGGGTAGTGTGACGAAGGATCCAAATTCATCGATTTGACGTGGTTGTCATCAACTTGGCTTTTGTCCGTGCATTACATAGAAAATTGGGGGGGGGGGGAATTTTATACTAAAGCCCTATGAGATTCAAAGAGTATAACAATTGAAGCCATTTAACTATCTTTTCTACGTTCAATGAATGGGCTGGAAATAAGTTGGAAGCTGAACCCGTTTTTATCGTCAAAACATTTTCAATGATGAGCCTTATTTCTGGCCTAATGAGTTTGCAAATAAGCGAAATTGACGTTTATGGTGTAAGGATAATCCTCAAGAGATTTTGGATGCCTCATTACATCGCCATAAATGGTCATTTCTGTTTTGAATCTGAAGACGAAATCAACGTTGTAGTTAATGGCAACCGCTACCGACAACTGGTAGTTTTTTGATTCCCAACATCAACGCTACACGTCTGAAGGACAAATGGTTCCAGCATGATGATGCAATATTCCATACAGCGCGTAAAACCTTAACTTAATTGGGCCGAACCCAATAAATTGATCTGGGAGCCCATATCATGTGATTTGACTCTATGGGACCATTTTTTGTAGAAATACGTCAAATTATTTGTATACTCTGATAAACTTACAATTACTGATGACTTGAAAGTCAACATCTGACGCGTTATGCGAAAATTGGTTGGCGTTGCTGCAAATATTGAACCGACAGATGGTCTTTTTAAGTCGCGATGATCATATGTGATTATTTTATAACACTAGATGCTCAAATTTTCAAGCTTACGAAACCACAAATATTTATACATCAAAATAATATATATATATATATATATATATATATATATATATATATATATATATATATATATGCACTCAGTCGAAGAAATCATTTGTTTCTTCGGATCGACTATGTATGATGTCATCGCGAGAAACATTGAATCAGATAAGTCCAGCGAAGGTTTCGCAACTCAAACGAAGGAAACTCACTTGAAGAAGCTCGTGGTCAGGATGCCCGAAGTTATTCAACGGCCTCAGGTCCTGATTTTTAAGGATATAGGGCAGCCAATTTAAAAATTGTCATCATGTGAGTGAAAATACTATGTATCAAATAGTCGAAAAGGATCTTTTTTACAAGTCTTACACAGTTAAAGTGAGGCTGATGCTTTCCAAAGCTACCAGGACAAAGCAAGTTGAACGCGGCAACCTGCTTTTGTGCTTCTTAAGAAACAGAGCTGCCGGACGCGTCGATTTTATGCTGAAGAAATTGTTTTTACTGTCGACACAAAAATCAATCGAGGGAATGATCTATGGCTCCCGCATGACTCTTTAGATGTTTTTTTTGTTTGCAAAACAAAAGTTTCGGCGAATGTCCTCGTGTTAAGCGTCGTGCCGCCGCATTTATCAACCAAGAGTAAATGGCTCAAAAAAATTATTACGTGTTCTGGCAAATATAGCGAAGCAAACGCGAGCACTTTAGACCGAAAATGAAGGCAGCTAAGTGCAGAGCGAGGATATATTGAGCTTATCTTTTATTTATGACCTAACAAACAATTGAAATTTAAAAATTGTAAATTTTTCCATTTCTGCAATAAAAAATATGATTGATATTTGATACGATCCGGAATTAACTTCAATGGGAAATGTCATATATTGGGGAAGAAATTAGCTTGCACTATGGTAGCTCGTTGAAATTTTTGCTACACCCGCAAATGATACCTTGCAGTGACACTTGATGGACGACAATTTTTTTTTATATTTTTAATGTGCGATTATCTCACCTATACATAATCAATAGGTGCAACTTTTAAACTATTAGTTTCCATAATTAAAAAATTGTGGTATGCCCTATTGATTTTATTCAAAACTATTAAGTGAAAGAGAAAACTAATAGTTGATTTCATAGCCGTTAGATTCTTTTAGTAGAGGCTTCCTTTATCTAACTTTTGTAGTGCTGCTTGTTAGATTGTGCATTGGCTTGAACTGACTTCGAAGCTTTATCAGCTTTCAATATGTTCACATATGTACCTACAAAAAGTTTTATGATTCTTTTATGACAACATATGTACCTACAAAAATTATTATGATTTTTTTATGAGAACGTTATTTTGATTTATATTCTTTCAGTAGATTAGATTTGCCGCAGGATAGTCATAGACATCGTTTTTATCTTTGATACTTTTCGAAACATTTTTTGTAGGTGTTGCTCGCTTCAAAAAAGTAATCCTGTTCGGCACACTTTCAGTTTTTTTGTAAATCTTTACCACGAAGTAGTGCACAACATAATCAGAACTACAAACTGATAATGAACTGTCGATTTCAGTTCAAGTATTTTCGTGAATATCGGAAGACCTTTAATTTTACCTCACACATATTATATTACATTTGAAAAAACAAGCAAAGAATTTTTTCATGATTACAAAAAATAAATAAATTAAAAATAAAAAATCATTAAAAGTCATCATTACCTTTAATGTCATTTCTATCCTTCATTATATCTCGCTAACCAAATATAATATTTGCACTATTAAAGTCACCACGTATTAACATTCTGGTGATGCTTTTATATTTTAAAAAATCGTTGAAGCTGTTTTTTTAATTTATTTAAAAAATATGGAAAATTAGGGTTTTTTCATAAAATAAATTTTTAACCTGATTTGCACATCGCTATAATAAATGTTTATAAGATTTATAAACTTTTACGAAGTTTTGTAAAGACACCAGCAAAAAACTTTCTCATGATTGCAAAACAAATTAAATTAAAATAAAAAATCATTCAAAGTCACCATGTAAAAAGGCTTCATACGAATTTGTATACCTTCTATCTCTTATTCTAAAGACATTGTTATAAAGTAAATCAAAGTTGATAAATATTTGGATAATTTGAGCAGATTTTTAATAGTCTTTATAGCACCATGTGTTAACTTTAATGTAGTCAACACTTTTCAAGATCAAATGCTTTGAAAAGCTTTCATCAAATAAAAAATTGTAGTTTTTAGTAGTTTTGTTCTTTAGTAGTCGTAAGATTTCAATTACTTTCTTCATCATTTGTAATACATATTTTTGACTGTATATTCAATGTTTCTCAAGACCAACAGAAAATAAGAGATAATTATTAGTCTCATCGATATAAAATCTTGAATAAATACAAATTCAGTGCGGAAGTGCGAAAGTGATGGCAATTTTGAAAAAAACTATTCAAAATGGGCATCACGTGTCAAAATGTTAGTGGGCGTAATAGCAAAAACTGCATTCATTTTTGCTAGCGGTCTTTTATCCTTTAAACATCCATATGAAAATAACAAATAACGTAGAAAAGGCTTTGTAACCTGTTCTAACTCCGATTGATCCGTGTGAATATTCAATCAAACCAATCCAACAAAATCCTTACGTAATCAATTGACGCTCGCGTAGATGTTACGATTAATATTAAGTCATTCCAATAACTTTCATGAAAGGTACATATTTAGTATTTAAAATAGTATTATTTTCATAATTTTTATTGTGTTTAATATTTTTAATATTTATGTAGATATTCCTAGGAAGTTTACGGTGTGGACTTCAAGGGTCGTACCTCACAGCTTGTTAAATCAAATACTTAATGTGAATTTTTATTGAGAATAAATCATTTGATGCTTCAGTTTCCTTTTTACAAATTTTTCAGAGACTTAGTCAACTAATTTAAAATAAATAAATGAAAAAATTATTATAGGAAATACTGAAATACTTCACATTTTCATATCTTCTATAACACATGCCTTTTGAAAATTCTGAAACTATGAAATTCTGAAAGTGATCCTGTATTATTTTACTGATTGCCATCTGCAGTCAATCTGACAAGATGCAGCAGCCAAGTTGTTTGAATTTTAAAGGTGCAAATTTCCTTCTCATTAAATGCCCAATTCAATAACTGAATATCAACAGTGAAGAAAGCATATCAACGTAGATCTATATTTCTTCCTCGAAGAAAACCAAAGATGTGTTTTAAACGTAAACCAACTTTTTTCGCGTTATTTCAAGAAAATCATTTCATACATT
This sequence comes from Oxycera nigricornis, assembly GCA_963942545.1. NCBI lineage: Eukaryota > Metazoa > Arthropoda > Insecta > Diptera > Stratiomyidae > Oxycera > Oxycera nigricornis. Next base: position 76,519 of record CAWWDL010000021.1, on the reverse strand, counting down.
CTACACTTGGTGGGGAGAGAATTATTGTGTTCAATAAAAAGGGTTGGTATGAAGTATTCAATGTAAAGCATTACAATTTTTACAATATTCTCATTTAAAAGAAACTTTCCCTGCAAAGCATTTGCTTACGATTCCTTAGAATCAAGAATCGTAAGCAATTGAAAACTAGCAGCTCATGGTTTCAATTTAAAATTAGTTCATACAATCGTTTCCAAACAGCACTGTCAAATATTGCATATTTCATATGTTATACGCCCACCTACTCAGAAATTCCAAGAATTCAATTATATCCTTGAGAAGAAACCACTTTGCCTCAAGAAGCTCCACTTGCTCCTTCCATGTAGTACACAACTTTTGTTTCAAGGAAACTTTACACCATGACAAATTTTCCCAGCGATATGCAATTTAGCTCCGGAACACGCAACAGATGATGACAACAAGTACCCGGGAAACAAAACAGGGAGGAAATCGGCATGGGGAGTAGTAGAAAATGCTGGGGAGGCAAGTACAAAGCAGCACAAATTGCACGGTTACAGGACTTAGGTGGGGTATGGCGATGATAGCGAATACGTGTCCTCAGCATTCTATCTAAGAAAAGGATAGTTGGTTGTGAATTGAGCGGCGGGATCTCGGCAGCGTTTGGTGCGGTTGCAGTGCTTCAGCCCAGCAGGGCTTCGTCGTTTATCGTTTCAATTGCAATCTGATAGAATCCCATTTGGATCCAATTGCGCTTGGAGTTTGTAGCACGGATTGGTAGCGAGCTTGCTTGTTACTTTGTCATTTTCCAATCCGGGATCCGACGTACAGATGTTTGCTCTTTCGATTTACAAGACAAAACTTCAATTAGGACCTTGAAGTGGGAGAAAGTAGGTACATTGATACTTCGATTGTTGTCAATTAAGGAGCATCGTCATGAAAAGTTAAGTTACTTGAACTCGAATGGTCTACGCATCGTTTTACTGATAAACGAGGAGGAAAACAGAACAGCTATTAAAGATTAATCTTATTTCGAAAGACTAACATGACTTTGCGAAAAAAAACTTGTAGTTGTCGACGTAGCTCTGTTGATAATTTGCTGGGTCAACGTTGAATTTTGTACAGTGTTAAATAACTACTTATAACGAAATGATGTTTCCAATAAAGTGATTTCATTTTTGGACCCCAATATTCAATTGTATAATATTCGTGGCAAACTTTTATCATAAAATTTTTAGATAACACAATTATTCAATGAGAAAATACCTAAATCTAATAATATCAGTGGGATTCTAAATCAATCTTTATAATTTTTCAGTAAATTTAAACGATTCTTGCTAACTCAATACTGCTTGCTTATTGTCGTTTTTCAAGTAGAAACTCACCGTAATGTTCCAAACTTCGAAAGTTTACAATAAACGTAATGCATTTTTTTTGGAATTCAAGAAAAGTTTTGCAAAATTACGCTCAAGTTGATAAGTGATTTGAATTGTGGGCCTTGCTCTGTTATTGGTTTCGAAAATCAATTTCTATGTCAGCTATAACTTCTTTTCATGTGAATTTCTCTTCAATTGATTATGTATGTAGTTTTAAATTCACCGTCCATTTTCTGTGTCAAAATAATTCACATGGCAATAATTAGTGCATGTATTTCCATTTCTTGGTATCTCATAATAACTCATCTGCCTCAAATGGAGATTTTTTGTAAATTTAAATAGCATAGTAATAAAAACGACAATAATCTGCTCATATCAATCTATGACGTAGCCAATCCTGGCCACAGGTCTAGCAATCCCACCCGGTTTTCACATTCCAAGAGCAATGCCGGAAAACGATTTCTTAACCTGTGCCATAACTGCCCTGTTCTGCGATTTGAAAATAGGAAATGAATCCGCGTCGAACCAAAACCACCAACAGACAAAAAACAGAATCGAAGATCCACGCTCCTTGGACAACCGATGGTTTTTCCACCAGACATTTCATGCAATTAAATTCAAGGTGATTTTCTCTATCAATTTTAATCATTTTAATTTCTTTTTTGACTACTTAGAGTTTTTCATATAGTCTAATCATGGTGGGTACCACCTTTCAATCGATGCTGGATCCATCATGCCATCCACACTCCAAAGGAAACCCTTTAGTTTCAAAATAAGTTACGTCAAAAACCCTACGTTACGATCACTTGAAGTCGACCAAGCACTACTGGGAAAAATAAGAGGGCCCTCACCAAATTCCTCAAGTGAGCCAAAATCACCAGGGCACAAGGTCGAAATTTAACCAAACCAAAGGGACCATCAGCCCTGCTCCTGGCGAGTTCATCGGATTCGTTTCGATTTTAATCGTTCCACCGGTTCTAGGATATTTGCCGAGATCGTCAGCTGGGTGATTTTCATGCTCCGCATTCGGGCTCCCTGCTGGGCTACCTAAATACCTCAGGTACTGCGGCTATTGTGTGGGCGAGCTTTTGAGTGGAACATTTGGTCGCTAGTAGTGCCACTTGGATGATGAACGCCACTACGATGGCTCGAACAGTGGCGGCGAACTGAATCGTTTCGTCTGTGGAACGACAAGTAGCTTTAGCTAAGCGGTGAACAACATTACTGCCTACTTATCTAACCAATCTGATATCCTAGCGTATATAAATTCAATTTATAACTATACACTACATTATCTTAACCTAAATAAATTCAATATTTCTGAATTTAATTCAATACTTTGGACCTAGGTGAAGCTACTTCTAATGCAATTACCTTATACTAAATGAAAACACTAACTTTGCAAATAAAACAATTTGTAGATAAAACAATAGTTTCATTAATCTAAATAAATTTGAAATGCCAAAACAACTTCCTAGGGGCTTATATGAAGTGTGGCACGCATATTCAATTTTTTCAAGGTAATCGTTTATCTACATGGTGGTTAAGGGTTTTCAGAGGCAATAAAGTCCCTAATTTTGCCTTGAGCAATACTTGCTCTCAGCGAGGATTGTTCAGGGCATTTTTTTTCATTCCAGAATGTGAAGAATGTTTAAGTATTTTTTTAGTTACACATTAAATCTTTGATATTTCATATTTTTCATGGTTAAGCCACCCATTATTGTTCGTGGAAAAAGGGGGGGTAATTTGGAACCTGCTGATAATTTGGAACCCCTTAACAGCTCGGTAACAGGCAGTGACATCTATCAAAAAACTATATAACTACGTTGTACTGATACCATAGAGCATATTTGCTATCACTAGCGCCGATTTTGCATCGGTCACACGCAGTTGAAATTTAACGGCAAACGTAAATATTTTTTCGTTCCCTTGGTTAAATTATAAAAAACAATATTTGTTTTAGTTTAAAACAAAGTCAGTGGGTGTTATAGGAAGTCTATATGCACAAGTTCAGATTGTCATAGGCAAGTTTTAATGTAGTTTTCTTGATTATTTGTTAATTTGGTAAGGTTTTGAATTTGGAACCCCATAGGTGTATTCATCTTCATTTTTTTCTGGTTCCAGGCATGCCTCGAGCTCAATTGTCACCAAAGCCAGAGGCGAAAAGAAAACAATGGACCAACAATAATATGATGGAAGCTGTAAAAGCAGTAAGAAAAAAAAATTGGGTTTGAAAAAAGCGGTTAAACTTTATAATGTTCCAAAAACTACTCTGCAAAGGTTTGTGCACAGCGACCAGCCTCCCGATGAGGTTGTAAAAACTACTATAGGAAGAAAACCTGTCTTGACATCTCATCTTGAAGAGAGCCTTGTGTCATACCTTCTCATTATGGAAAGCAAATTCTATGGCTTGATCCGTCAAGATGTTCGGAAAATGGCCTATCAGTTGGCTTCAAAACATAATATCAAACATCCGTTTAGAGATAACTTAGCAGGTCAAGCTTGGCTTGATCATTTCTTATTACGCGACAAAGATAAACTATCCATTCGATCACCAACAGGAACTTCGAATGCTCGGGCTCAAGGTTTCAATAAAGAAGCAGTGGACATGTTCTTTGATATCCTTGAAGAAGAATTCCAAAAACATAATTTTCCTCCAAAGATAATTTTTAAAGTTGACGAAACCGGGCTATCTACTGTACAGAATAAAGTTGTAAAGTGATTGGTATGCGAGGGAAAAGACAAGTAGGAAGTAGGGTTCCATAATACCAGCACCAAAACTCAAAACTTTTGTTTTCATTTTGTCAATAAAGCTAATTATTTCCTATAATGAGTGTTTTTATTTTGTTAATTCGTTCCAAATATAAAAGTTAATAAGTTTTGAAGTATATAAAGCCATTTTTCAAGATGATTAATGAAATCGTTTTCTTACAATAGTCAAAAAACAAAGTAGGGTTCCAAATTACCACCCCTTCCTCTACATAAATATAAAGGTAATTATAAAACGCAACATAAATTTATGAGGGAGAAATATTTGGAGAACACAGGATTAATTGATCAATAATAAACGAAAAAATGTCCTTGTGATCCCAATCAAATAAATGAAGCGTTTACTACAGCCAGTCGTCGTCAATAACAAAAGAAAGAAAGAATGTAATCCCCACTTCATTTCATTTCCATTGGAAAGCACATGACTCGACCTTGTGGACGCATTTAGATATGGTTTTTAAAATTTTGAGCTATATACAAAGATTGTCAAGATTTCAACACATTTAAAAACGAAGCTCTCCTAAAAAACATCAATAAAAGTTGCAAGTCTGGAAAGGCAGACTCAAACTTTGCTAAAATTATATTTATTCAGTTGAAAGCAACATATTAATGAGGCCTGTAACAACAACTCATGCCCAAATTTATCGTATTGATGTTTTCTTACAGGACATAATAAAATCGAGAGAAAACAAACTCAGCGGCTGTCACAATGTTTCTTGTGTTGAAATCAATAGGATACAAGCTATAAATGTGCAGCAGAAGGAAAAGGTCCTTGAATTTATTCGAAATGTTGAGTAGACATCATGGAGTTTCAGTTTAAAAGTTGAATTTCATAATTTTTTCAAAGTACATGAAATTACCAGTAATAATGCTTAAAATGCGAATTTTTCTTAAATTTAGCTTACAAGTTTTGATGCTTTTCAATTTAATTAAAATTGTGTATTCATAACGATGCTGACAAAATTTTAACATGGCAGCATCTATTTCAAAGCGTTTTTACGTTTATTCCAATTGCTAGATTTATGCAATATTTATCACTTCAAAATCACTAATTTTTTGGTCAGGAGCAAAAGATGAATAAATAATTTTCATCACTTGGATCATCTTTAAAACCTTTATATCGTCGTCACCTAGCACTTTGACCGTTTTAATATATTTATAAGTTCAATTGAATATCTACTTTTCTTACTGTTTATACTCCTGACTGTCAAAATACTATTACCGTTTTAAATTTAGGTGGATGTCGATAAAATTCGAAGTAGGTTGTAAAACGGCCATATCTCGCCAACAATTATCAAAATTTTTCTTCATTTCAAAAATTTTTCAATGTATTTGTATCCTTAATGAAAATTTCTTCAGGGTGAACGTTGCAAATGTGAGAGATTCAAGTGTATTGCATAAAAAGTATTTTGTTTTGACCTTACTTCATTTTCAAGTAGCAGGTTTTTAAAAAACGCTGTTAACCCTTTACAGGAACTATTCAAAAACATAGCAATCATGCTTTTGCATCTAGAATGTAAGTTTGTACCAAAAAACCCTGTTAGATCGAAGCCTGTAGAATTTTTCACTTCACATTTCATACAATCAATACTTTGATTCGTAGAATTGAAAATAAATATTAGAAGTCACGCAACAGCTCTAAATATGTGTCAATATTATTTTGATTGATCGATTTTTTGAGATAACATAAATCAGTTTCTTCAAATTTTATAGGATTTAAGTTAAAGTATGTTTCAAATATCTTCGGAAATAAATATTTACAATTTTACCACCCGTTGAAATTGAGGTTTCTACCATCAGTTTTGGAAATTGTCTGCGTAAATTCAACTCCCCTAAGAGGTTTTTACCTCAAAAACTAGCGGCTCATATGCTCGCTACAACTTTATTAAAACCAGCAAAAGAGCAACTCACCATCAAAGTGATTGATGGTTTGGATTTAAAGGCGTCTGCATCCATAATCCGAACTAATCTAGCTCGCTGGCTTTGGTGTTGAGGAGGAAAGTAAATAGGCTGGTGAATATAATCAAATGTCTGCTGGAAATGCTCCTTAGAGCAATATGAAGCTGTGACGGGGTGTCTTATATTGTCAGATATGCGGTAGAATCAAATGAAAATGACATTGCTCATTTTTTGTATTTGATTGGTTTTTACATACTTGTGCTGTGCTTTTATGTTGTTGTGAAGTGATTCAAGTCGATTATTTTTTACTTTTCTTGTTGTAATTGTCTAACAAAAGTTGTCATTCTAGAGAGCCACAGGATATATTTTTCTAAGGAATGAATTCATGTCATTAAAGCAAAAGACATTCTTTCTTTTGTTGCAACTGACGACATCGAGAAAAATTTATTGCACCAGAAAATATCTAACTTATAATCATTATAAGCGCTCACCTTTCTAGTAGTCATAACAATAAAATGTCTAAATATAATTTTCCATAATACATTTTAAGGCACTTCAGATAAATATGTTTATACTACCACATATATGTTTAATTCATATTGATTTCAAACGCTTTGCAGATATATAAATTCGATCTAAAATCAGTAACAGCTCAAAAATCCATTTGTAAAAATGTTATATTGTTTTAAAATTTAGGATAATACTTGCCGACTAGAAAATTCAAATAATTTTAATGAACAAACTTACCCTCTATCAGATTTGATTGCTTAATTAATAGTTTTAATTCAGGATTCTCACTTTGCGGATTTAGAGCTTCTCTTGATTATCTGCTTGTATTGTTAGAGGGTACCCTTACTACATAGTACCCAAAAGAAGTGTACTTCAAGCAAGTAGTTTTCATTTTCTATCAGCAGTGATTTAACCTTACAATTGCAGGAAATATAACTTTCCTCATTAATTCAAAAAAATCATTAAATATTTCTAAACTTATATAACAATTTAGGCGGTTCATTTAACTTAAGTTTTTCAAAAGCAAATATTCATTTAACTCATATATTTTGAACTTTTTCATGCTGTATTTGAGCCGTTCAAAAACATCGAAGCAAAGAAAACACCACTTTTAAACTATCAAAATTTCCGGTCGAAAATTCACTTAACAGTCTGAGTCGTTGGCTGTAACGGCTGAGATCATTATTAACTTTTCAGTTAGTTTTTGGAATCGATTCGAAAATTCAAATTGAAATTTTCAACATGACGACGGTTCAAGATAAGTAATAATTTAACAGCATTTTCAAAAAGAAACAAATATTTGTGTGTGCGTGTACATACGTACGTACTTGCAGAAGTGTTCTTGTTTTGATCAAAAACTGTTTTAAGGGAGCAGATATTTTTTTATCAAATGTAAAATTACATTTTATTTGATGGCAAATATAATTCACTTAAAATCAATACACGATTAATATATATAATGAGTAAGGGGCTGTTGCGAACGAAAAACGCGTATTACCAGTTGCAATACAATTTTCAATGAATTAAGCGCAGTTGTTTATTAATTAACTAAAGAAATGGTGGAAAGATGAGAATATTTTGTCGGAATTTTTTTCTTTCTATCTAATTTGAACGTTTGGTGGTCATTGCACTACAAAACCGGATTCCTTAAACAGTTTTGATTAAATAAAAAACTTTCAAGCTTCCAAAAACTATATATGTAAAAAATAAAAATAAAAAGATTAAGAGAGCGCTCATTAATTAGGTAAAGATCATCTGTGAAATGTTTGAGGTCATTCTTTGTAAGGGTTCGTAAGATATCAGTTACTTGTTCCCATATCTTACTATGTTTCACAAATAATCACATATCGAGTTTTCATACCATATTCCATATTTTTTTAAAGCTTAACTGCGAAATAGGCAACGATCATTAGTCTTGTTAATATAAAAATAAAAAAAGTTATAGTTATTCCATAATTTCAAACATGCTTATATAAAAACAATATAAAATAAATGTTTATAATGAATAAGGGATGATACGATTATTATTGATTCATTCCACTTCCTTTGATGTCCATTATCAGTATTAATATTTAATGTGTTATAAGTTTTATTATTATTTCAACTCATCTCCAGTCAAGCAAGTAAGCTTCTTCGCAAAATCTATGCCCTCATTTTTTTACTAAATGATCTTTGAGCTTAAAATTTACAACTTAACCGAAGAATGGCACTAACCGTCATGTTAGGTTAAAGTTTCTTAATATTATCCCAGATTTTGCCGAAAAGGTAAAGCACCTAGAACGTTTCTATTCAAAACTAAATTACAAACATAGCTAATTTGATCGCATGATATTCTTTGCGAAATGGGCAGTTTTTAACTGCGTAACGTTAAATTTTATGAAACTGAGTTTTTTATTACATCTACGAGGGTTGTCTGAAAAGTTTCCGGCCTGAACATGAAGATGGCAGAACTTTTCAATTAGCGTTGAAGAATGTATTGAAACATACTCATTGAAATTTCAGCCATTTTACATGATCATTTGTTGGTTAAAAATCACTTGAGTAAGTAATTTAATAACGAGCTATTCTTAAATATTTGTTTTTGAAAGGGAACACGTCCACTCAAATCAAAGATGAGTTTGACGCTTTATATAGAGGCTTTGTAATATCATTTACGACCGTGGAATTTTGGATAACTGAATTTAAACGTGGTAGCGAACGAATCCGAATTTGTGTCAATTTATAACTGTAGAAAAAACTTGAGTCCAGCACTATACTCCTGAGACGAAAGAGCAATAAAAGCAGTAGGTTGCAAAGAGTGAACCTGCTCCGAAAAAGAGAGAGAATAGAAGTGACTGTTTCTTGGGACTGCTGCGGAATTTTACTTATCAGTTATCTCCAAAATGGTAAAATAACAAGAGACTATGATGCATCATTATTCGATAAGCTAAAGACAGAAATTGCAGAAATCGACCGCATTTGAAAAAAAATCCATCAGGACAATACGCCTGTTCACACATGGCTAAAATTCACGAATTGTATTTTGAATTGGTTGACCATGCACAGCATTCTTCAGATCTGGCCCTCAGTGACTTTCTCCTGTTTCCTACCCTAAAAATTTGGCTTGGATGACAGAGATTTTATCCAACGCGGTGAAAGCAAACGTAAGCTCATATTTTGCAGAGAAAGACGGAAACTATTATTTAGAAAGGTTAAAAAAGTTGGAGCCTCGCTGGAAAAAATGTATTGACTTAATAGGAGACTACGTTCAAAAATAAAACCAAATTTTAAGAAAACATGCCTTGTTGATTTGTTAGGCCGGAAACTTTTCAGACAGCTCTTGTATGTTGGAAATGGTACACCTAAAAAGTGACGCCTCAAAAATTTATACTGATAAGTTATCTACCGAACTTACTTGGAGTGTTTTATTGGAGAATTATTAGTACATTACAGCCCACCAAATGCAACTGATCAGTACACGCTCTACATAGTCTCGAACGAAAGCAGAAATTTTTCAAAAATCTGCTTTGACGAATCATCGCGATTTTGATAGAAATCAATCACAATTTCGATGGAAGTGAATCGTGTGTTAAAAACTAAATGTGTCACCATGCGGATTTGTTCCTAAGTCTCAAAATCAAATACAGTATAATTTCGGTATTCCGGCCCCTTCATTCTCCGTGAGGTCTTCAAATTTCAAAAGTCATTTTCACATTTTTCCACGTAAAACACCCGTGTAATTCATGGCAATATGCCTCAGGCGACTCACATAAAATTTTACATAACTGTTTCGTAGTTGGTACATAATTGAGTCGACTCTGTTTTTAACAGTTATCTGCAATAGGGATGTTGCAAAAAAATCAAAACGATACTTATTTTGAGAAAGGCCAATCTAAACTTATTACACAACTTATAAATATACTGGTAATATCATCCATGAATGAAGGACAGAACAGCAATCTGGAAAGGGATCCGTACTACCATAAATACAAACTTTAACACTTTTTCATATTTCGACATGCTAATTTTTTTTAAATTTGGTAGAAGCCCTTTCCCTTATGAGCTTAGAAATGGCTTGATAAGCCCACCATTGCAAGAAAACGAATCCAATTAAATTTGGATTTGTGCCATGCCATGTGGATTTGTCATCTTGCTTACTCGCTTTTGAAATAAACCAAAAATATGTAGGAGTTATGTATTCTCTGTTTCTTCGGAGACAGTGGTACCCACTGTAAACACTGGGATCCCAAACAATAAAAGTAGACTCACGCAAAATATATAAAACTCAGAATGTTTCATGCATCTATGTTTGACAAATTCGGGTTTCAAAAATTAAACGAAAGAACTGATCTAATCATTTATGGTTTTTATAAAATTGCATAGTTTCAGTTGTTTGAATAAATAAAATTAATTTCAAATATATCTATAGTATTCTTAATATTGATTTTAATTTAAATCCTATTTTATCAGAAATCGACCAAATTTCAAAAACTTTGGTCGTTATTATCCCGATACAATCGTTTTGCGGATATATTTTCCAAACATTTTTCGATACGATGTGATACGTTATATACCGATGATTTCTGGCAAACCTGAAATCCATAAATTACAAAATTTTAGTATACATAAAATGTCGGCTTTTTAAAAATGGAAACTGGAGTGAACATTTCCAGAAAGACAAAATTGATGTTTGTTAAGAGTAAGATCAAAAAGATGAACAGAAAACTTTAACAACATTGTATAGGTTGTGAACATTGTATTGGTTGTGCTTTTATTAATGATTGCTTCAAGAACTGGTCGAATTTTCAAAATTGTATCAAAAGAACAGATCGCGGAGGAGTTGATTAATAAATAATAAACGAAGGACGAATGCGGGAATTGTTAGAAAAGCACTTTATAAATGGTTATTGCGAGAATACCACCGGCATACAGCAATTATTGGAGATATCCTTAAACAAAAGACCAAATCGTTTTAAAAAAACCATCGATAAGAATGAATTTCGTGCAAATCATGGATAGCTGTACAAGTACAAAATGCATTTCGGTGACCAATATTGGTCTTGCAATAAAGAAAATAAATTATCTGCTGAAGTAGTCACGTGAGATATTTTTTTGGTATGGTTGGTACGAATGTATTTTTGTACCCTCAGAAAAGGATCATAGTTCACCACTAAATGCTAGTTAATTGGTTCTTATATTACCCGGAAGAAGAAAGTTTTACAGTAGAATAGTGATGGGTGCTTATCAGTGGCGGCTCGTGCCCATTCACTCAGGGTGGGCACGGAGCATTGCGTATCAAAAAATGACGGAAAGCTGCGAAAAGTTATTAATATCTGTAGCTTCGTCAATTTGCCACGAAAAACAAGGTGTTTCATTTATTTCGGAAGCTATGAAACTGTTCAAAACCGAATTTATACTAAAAATTAAATAATTTTGAATAGATTTAGAAACTCCACTAAATACCGAAGATGTTTCCAAAAATATTTTAAGATTGCTATCATATTTAGTCATTAAATCCAATTCTATAAAATTTCCCCGATTAGACGAAGATTGCGACTCATCATGACCACGATATGCTTGCTCTTGAGTCGCGAAATAAATCACCATATCAATCAAACGGGTTATTATGGACAGATTTTTATCAAAAAGCTTGTTGTGTTTAATAGAAATTGTGCGGTAAACTGAATCGAATAAAATTGAATTTTTTTCTATTCCAAATAATTTAGCTTTTAAAGAAGCATACACGTGGCTACCTGAGTTCGCGTGTTTTTGTATAGACTCACTTTTGTGTGTGTCACAATATCCAGTAGAATTCCACGGAGTTGTAGATTTATCATTAAATAAAATACAATGCCAACAGTATAATTTATTTAATGTTTCACTATCAGTGAGCCAATCACATTTCCTAAACCAATCATTAGTAAAACTTCTTTTTTTACTGCTACGATTATCTCTACTTATTAAATTTTTCATGTCCGGACATGGTCTTAATTGGGGAAGTACCTTTAGACACTTCAAAAAATCGATTTTTTTAAAATTGTTTTAATCGATAGATATAGCGCCTAAGAATATCATGTCAAAGTTTCAAAAGCTAATTCTCAAAATTGTGGAAGAGATGCATCCCGGAAGTGCCTGCCGCCGAGTTCTTTTTCTCTTGACCACAAACTTTAAATAGCCTTTTCTCGAAACCATGTTTTCTAAAATTGCGTCAGTGATAATAAAAAAACTAGTGAATCGATTTTCATCATCTAGCATTCATTTTAAAGAGCATAAAAAACTGTTCTATATAGACTAAAGATTAAAAAAAAATTATTTTGGAACTATTTTTCGCTGGAAGTACAACGAAATTTTTCGTCAAAATCGTAATTTTCTTTTTTGAGCCTGTTTTGAATGGTTAATTTTTAATTTTGCAAATATTTTAGTCTATCTAAAAAAACCTCTGAGTAAGAAAATGTTTGGCTTGTTGATTTCAGATGAAAATTGCAGCTAGCATCGCTTACGCAATTTACGACGTCAGCGACGACATGGCTTTCAAGATCCTTGAAGAATTTGTTAATTTTAACTTTCACTTTTGTAGAATATGTTTTTTTTGTCAACCTCAAACATCGCCCAAAATGAATATTATACTGATTAAATAAGAACTGTCTTCATTTCCCCACAAATCAGTTGCAACAAAGACCTTTTTTCGGCCTCTAAAGGTAGTTTCCCCTTAATTTGTGAAAAAAGAATTTTTCTTCTAAATTTAACGAACTGAATTTTGTTTTTAATAAAAAGCAAACAATGTCATCGTTATTTTTTACTTTTACCTTAATTTCGCTATATCCCTGCTCCATTTTCATTTCACTTCACACTCGCTGCTTCGAAAACTGACTGAATGAAAAACTTACTCGTAATAAAAGGAAAATTTTAAAGAACGACATTAATCGAATTTTCACAGAAAAACTCTTAGGAATTTGGAGACCTATTGAAAATAACTGTCAGTAAGCCCGCAAACTTATATTTTCAAAATCTTTTTTAACAACTGTTGACGAGTTGTTATAATTTGAAGACAACTACAGGAAATAATGTATGCACTAATTGACTTTTAAACAATAGTACAGCGTACATAAATAAAAATGTATGGGTGGATTGACTTATAGGAAACGAGTAAAAATTTAACTTTAATTAAATAGCAAGCAATTTGAAATCGATCACTGCTTCGTGCTGAGATGTGGGGCGACGGCTTCGAAAATATGCGCTTGAAACTCTAATGTCTGATCCACACGCTTGGCGTTTGCCGCAAACTCCAAACCTCCAAACTCAAACCGACAACCGTCGGATCGGCTAAGCCAAACGCCCTTTTCACACGTTTGGATTTGCGATGGATGGTGGAGGTTTGGCAAGCGTGTGGATCGACCACAACATTTCCAAATTCCAAATTTTACTTTGTTCGTCGCGCCGGGCTGGGCTAGCCCATAGCTTAAGCGACCGAAATGTGTGGAAATCGATTTTCACATCAGGAAATAAGCTTCAAATGCTGGATAATGTATTTGGCCGCGGCTATCCCAAGCTGGGCCAGCGGCTATGCAGCCCACCCTGGACCAACGCGATCCGTAGCGAGCTACGTGCATAGAATTTGGGCTGTGGGTGTTAAGTCTGCATTGTACTCTAGCGATCGGGCGGGCCCACCTTGATCATTATGGATTATACATATTTGTGTTTGGAGATATCCATTAATACATATGTACATATAGAAGTAATATTTGTCGAAAATTTTTCGTTTTCATGGCCTTCAATTTGTATGCGGATATTGAAGGTAATCGATTAGATTAAGAATTCTAAATTGAGAATAGGGAGAATATTGAAATAATCATGTTGAATTTTCAAGGTGGGCCCAAGCCCACCCTGCCCACCCTGACGAGCCGCCATTGGTGCTTATATGTTTCTTTCCATCGTAGCACTTCGTCGTTTTACAATATATTTAAAAAGGTATCATTATGCGGGCAAGAAAAACTTACAAAACGAAATTTCAATAGATATTATATGATGATCCGGAAACATTGTGACATGTTTGAAACAGTATATTATAAAACATGCTATTCCAATATCGTTTATACCTACAAATATATATATATATATATATATATATATATATATATATATATATATATATATATATATATATATATGCTAATACAATTGTCAAATTCTGGAAAAAGTTACGATTAACTCAATTACACTTAATTTTCGAAATGATCAGTGGATGAAAATATCGCAGACGCTGAAGAATTTCGCTAAGCAGACGTTTCTGAACAATGCCTTTAATCATGAAATTCTTACAAATGAAAAACGTATCGATGAATTTCTCAGTGAAATTGAACTTACGGAAGCTTTTATAAGCGTGGTTAACAAATGACAAAATACCACGATGGAGCACTTTCAGCATTTAAGACTTGTTTTGTAAGGAGCAAGGCCGTAGCCAGGGGGGATAGCCAGGGTTTGATCCCCCCCCCTCCCCGGAAATTTTCCCATGATTAAAAGTAGTCATACTGTTCAAGCACATCGCAAGATTTTGGGTACTCAGACTTCAAAATCTTGTCTAGATTTTGTTTGGCAACTCAAACAAATAGAGTTTCTGGAAATTGAACCGGGTGCTCCTGTATATAAGCCGACAACATTCCCCACATGCCAGCGACACATCTAACCACTTAATAGCCACACACAAACAAAAGATTTTAAGTAGATTTTTTTTGAAATCTAATGGATTTGTGATCGACTATGTTTCGATTTTTGTATGGAAAATCGTGGATTTTAGGAGAAATTTCGCGAAATCTAACAATTTTCCAAAATTTGGTACGATGTAATTAAGGTATAAGTGGTAAAAATATGTCTCAAAACTGAGCTCGAGGATGTTTAATCAAATGGCAAACTCTTACTCCAATGTGTGCAACTCGTTGGGTTGAAAATCATGACGGATTAATTAGATTTGAGGAAATTTTCATAGCAATTGTTGATACGTTAGAAGAGTTGAATACTGACGCCGACTGTGAAACGTCATCTAAAGCGACATCCTTTGTAAAATCTATTTTGACTAGTGAATTTGTTTTAAGTTTATGTTCCTTGAGTGCGTTATTTTCGTTTACATTTCCACAATGTAGAATATTGCAGTCTCCTTTGTGCGATTTGGTTGCCGCTTTAGACCATGTTAATTTAATAACAAAAACATTTGAAAAATGCGCGAAAATGTTGATTTACTATTCACACTAATTTTCCAAACTACTCAAAATCTGCTCAAAACTGTAGACGAAGAAATTAAAGTTCCACGAATCGTGCTACGACAACAACAATGACCAAATGTAAATTCACTAGATCCAGAAACTTATTTGAAAATTACTATTATGATTCCACTATTAGATGATTTTATTGCACAGATGAAATCAAGATTCGAAGATCATAGTTCTACACTAAGACCGCTACTTATTTTGATACCCTCAGAATGCGGTAAGAAGGATTACAGTTTCGAAAAAGATTTTTTTTCAAATTTATAGTAAATTTTTAGAATGTGATGCTATCAAATCTGAATTTGAGCTCTGGCAAACAAAATGCCAACAGCAGCCTGAAGTAGATCGTGCGACTTGTGCAATTGAAGCCCTTGGAGAGTGCAATAACGAACTGTTTCCAAATATTCACAAACTTTTAAATTTTTTGACGACATTACCAGTTACGCTTGCACACCTGAGAGAACATTTTCGACAATGTCTGAAAACGTATCTCCGAAACTCGACTGGTGAGGAAAGATTAACTGGGTTGGCATTCATATCAATTCATCGTCGAATCGACATCAATACGGAGGAAGTTATAGACTTATTCGCAACAAAAAAGGCTCGAAGATTAAATTTTCTTTTGTAATACTTTTTATTTTACAAGATTAACTTAATTTTGGTCAAAAATATTATAAGACTACAGTTCCTTTCTCACAACTAAACAGAAATAAAAAACGTCTCATCTAGATATCAGCATACAAAAGAAAAGATTGAAAAATAATTCAGGAACATTTTTGAGTAGCAGCCAATGCAAAAAATTAAAAAAAAGCTGCTACTGAAAAATGTTACAAAATACAGGTACATACCAGTTTTCCTTTGCAATCTTTCCAATATATTTTGGAAAGAAGAAAATGTCTATGTTTGTATTTACATGCGGGTTCGTTCTGTTTCTCGACAAAATCTCATGGTCAAAACCTAATATTATTTTATTGTTAACGTCAATTTATTATCATTTTGATTTAACAGAGAAGAAAACACAAGTCTTGTTTTGAAATTGCTTGAAAACAATCATGCCATCTTTATTGTACATACAGCCGCTTTCTGCAAATTCCAGATATTTTTAAAACTTCAAGATTGGTTGCGAATGCGATTATTTCTTAAGGTATTTTCTTGACGTGAAAGACAACAATAAAGAATAAAATGTCTACTTTTCTGTAATATGATTATTGTTTGTTATTGTTATTACTATTGTTGTTATTACTCATATTTTTATTTATGCATTTCTCAAGAGCTGGCTATGTTGGTGAGTTGATCTAGGTGGCATTCAAATTTTTTTTTTGGTTTTCGAGGTAAACTCTAGAAACGCATCAATTTTAAACTCTTAATTCCATGAAACAAATTGTCGAAAACATTTTATTTCTTAAATTGTTCAATTGAAGCGCACTTAAAATACTTTCATTTCCAGTATGTAATCTTGAATAGAATTTGAAATCTTGTTATATTTTTTGAAGTGATAACAATATCCAAACGAAATTACACTATGTCTCTAAATTTTAAAGAGAATAAGAGCCTAACTGTTATTTAATATGTGAATGGATACCAAATGTGTGAGTTAGTTGCCCCAATGCAAATATGCATGTGAGAAAAGTAAAACGTTATGATTTTATATCATTGGAATGTACATTTTTATTATGTGTAATTAACACAGACTGATAATAACAGAAGTTTGGAAGAGACGGAGGTGGTTTTAGTCCGTAAAAACCCAGCATGCCGAGGTGCAGGAGCTAATCGGTATCTTTTGAAGATTTCCACCTCCCAACGTTGAAAAAAAAAAGGAGAACTCACATATCCCCCCCCCCCCCCGAAATATTTTCCTGGCTACGGCCTTGGTAAGGAGTGAGGAAGATAAAATCGATCTGGAAGATGTTTTGTACGGAAAAATTGCAAAAACGAGTCCGAAAATCATTTAGAAACAGAAAACAAGAACCAATAATTGCATTGAATAAAAATAATTTGAATATGTTTTAACATACTGTGCATTTGGAAATCGAATAGTTTTCACGACATTAAAAGAAATCATTTACTGTAAATGTTAAAGCTCTATTAATCAGATTTTTTTATTGATCTGATACTCATCCGGTCTCTAGGGTAGTCAAACTTCTAAGATTTTACTCTATTATTATTTGAAAACCAGTGAAAATGTCTGCAAAATTTGGCTTAGTCGATTAAAACCGATTGGAAGTATTGCTATTGACATTCAATATTCCAAAAACGGAGCGAAACTAAATACGTAGCAAATAGGAAAACTTATTTTTGGAAGAATTTTTAGCCAAATGAAGCAGTTGATCCATGCGCCAATAAAGTGAGCAATGTCGAAATGTTGTATTTCTTATTTTCTAATAGGGCCTTTCAAACGAGTTTTGGCATTTAACCCAAACTTAAATCATTTTGTGTTGATTTTATGATGAAGATTATTTGTCTGACTAAAGCGCGTTTCAATTCAATTATACTCTGCAGCAAAAAAAATTATTGAACAATTACCAATTCAACCCGCTTGGACCAAACAAAGCTGAACGTTTGTTTACTCATCACTACTTTATTACGATGTGATTTGAAAGTGCTTGGAAAAGAACATTTTCGATGATTATTGCTGGATTTTCCAAATCGCACAATTTTTATCTATATTTCTTCCTATTTGATTACCCTCATTTCATGAACCATTCAGATATTATTACTGCCAAACAATTCGTTTGGGAAGCATGAACCCAAAAAATAGCCTATTCCTAATATTGCAGGACAGATGAGCCGAAGCTAAAAACAAACACTGAAGATTTTTCAGAAGAGCGAATCAAAGTTTCATAGCAGCCTCTGCAGCTTCCACTGTTTATTCTCTTCATTATAGCCCAGAATTTAATTTCTTTCTACTTTGTAATGCTGTTTTTTAATTTATAAAAATGTTTTTAAACCACGAATTTTTTATTATTTAACTCTACCCTGCCACCTTCAGATTTACCTGTTTCCCACTATATATTCATTCCCGATTCACCCTTATATGAAAGTTTTTCTTCAGAGCAAAATCACTAAGTAGATTCACTATTTATACCCTTAAATAATGTCAAATTGGTTTGCGCCATGAATTCTTTGTTATTTGATGCTTTTCAACAAAATTTCCTAAGAAAAATCATCAATATGTTTCTTATCTTACAAATCAATCAATTTCTGAACCGCACCTCTTGCGATTTTTATCATTTTATTCAATTTTTCGAATCCACACGTAAAAATCAATGACACAAGCCTCCAGAGAGTAGAACAAATAAAATATCTAGGACTTCTAATAGACGAGAAACTAACATGGATTCCACACATAAACGATCTAAGGAAAAAACTGGCTGTCTTCATTGGTCTTCTACGTCGCTTCTACTTCTTTCCAAAGAAAAAAAAAATCCAATTTATGTATGCGCACTTCCATTCCAAAATTTCCTACAGCATCTTGAATTGGAGCCAAACCTCTAAAGGTAACCTCATGATCATCTCCAGATTAGTAACGAAGGCGTATAAGACCATTTACAATCTCCCTTTGCTAACTCCAACGAGCGAAGTTTTCAAAACAGCCCAAGAATTGAATTTGCAAGGCATGATTTTCATGGAAAGAGCTTAATTCAATTTGTATATAGTTAACCCTAACATTGCTGTAAAATTGTTCCTTCCATTATAAGCGATGTAAAGAGTTTGGCAGCGACAACTTTCTCGTCAATTTTCAATTTTCAGACTGCACAAATAACTGCGAATCATCATTTATTTTTAGTTCAAAATTAACCGTTCGCATCTCGCACTCTTCTTCTGAAATAAGCAGTATCGCCGTTTTGACTAGTATTTTTTGGCTACCAAAAAGAGCAGCGGTCAAATCATCCTACATTGCATTCCAATGTATCTCGAGGTCAATATACTTATAGTGGTACGTCCATCCGTTCAATTAATTATCGCTTCAACAAAGTCTTATTCTGCAGAGCATCAACAAAGGAAAGATATCAAAGGATGACCAGCTTGAATCGTGTCTACAAGTTCGAACTCTGCACTGAGAGCCAGCATCGTCCAAGTGTCGTCCGACAGTGCCCAGCCAACCAGCAAGGCTGAAGGCTTCTATTATTTTTAATTAAAAACAAACTTACTTTTGTGCACTCCGTCCCGACAACGAATAGCGACGGCGAGGATCCGCAAAAGAAACTAAATCTAAAAGAAAATCCTTTTGTTCCTGTTGCCGATCAAAGCAAATAACAGCCAAAGAGCTGCGGCCTGTCCCGAAAACACTGGGATAACTTGGCTGATGCTCCTTAACTTTCCTCAAACACTTCCGTGCAGCCTTGTCACGGCTCAGTTACCGTTTTCCGTCTTATATCTGAGCTTCCGAAATCCTTGTTTCCGATGCACATGAAAGAACTTCTTTTGGCTAGAGAATTTCTGAACACACTCGTGTCACAAGAGGAGCCGCAATCCCGAGAAAACACAGTAAAGGGTCTATTCGGGTGTATACACTTCACTTGAACCACCTTCCGTTGTGCACGACCCACAGCACGCTGATCCTTAGGATCACCTTATCACTGCCTCGAGCCCGGATCACGCAATTCACAATTCGCCCGTTACCGAAGACCCGCAGTTGCATCCACTCTATAGTGGAGCCCGATTAATATGGGAGGAACCCCACGACTATGGCACCACCCTCGTAAACTCCGTGAAGATAGGTCACGCCGGATAATTGCTGCACTTCACTAATTCGAATCCGTGCTCGAACGAATCAGCAAAAGGACGAATGAGAACAACGACGGCCACCCTCACCCGTTCGAAGCTTGTTCAGTACTAAAGTGCTTTGCCACAGAAGCAGCACACGTCACGCAGTCGGAACTCGGAAGCCACACAAATTATTCACGCACTCAACGAGCTACCCTGCACGAACCAGCGAGTCGCAACCCCTGTGAAGTCCTTGTCGGCTGTACACAACCAACTGACGGACGGGGACTGCGGTTCGCAGGCATCCAGGCTGGCTGCCAGCCGAAGCAACAGCATCTTTCGCACACCCCCTTCAGACAGTGTGCCTACACCGCTCCACGGCCGTCGAGTGCTCCCACCCACCCCTCATCAGGACACTGCCACTCCAAGCCCGGGTTCAGGGATGCACACGGGGCTGTTGATTCCTCTCAAATCTAGGAATCCCTCCAGTGTCCTGATTTTCGTCCCAGCGTCTCGGTCGCCCAGGAGCGCCGTTGCATCCTGTTTGGTCCGTTCCGGGAAGCTACCCCAAGCTCCTTTGAGGCCGCCCTGCACCCGCGCAAACGCCGTCATAGGGTTCAAACTGTTGATATGCCGGCGAGCAGCTGCGACCGAGAGAACTCAAGCGAAGACGTTAAACGATAATAAATCATGGGTGGGTGGTAATGCACCCTTTCGCAATTTCGGCGGGCCAATGAACGAGGCCTGCGCAAATACTGAAAGCTCAACAAGTTGAGAAATGGGTCAAATGGTGTTATTAGTGCTCACAAGGTAACGTTGTAAACAGCAAAATATTTTCTTTCTGCCGCTTGTTCTGTTCTCTAGTTTTTCAGTTTAATTAGTAACTGCAGCGGCGACACTCACCTTCTCAACTGCATTCACCAACCACACGGTTGCTGTCTCAAATAGCATTCAATGCGACGCCCAGTTGGTCCCTGAATTCGAAATTGCCCGATTCTTGGCAATTTAATTTTCCCTGCTTTTCATTTCGCTACGACACAACATTCCCTGGGTCGAATAACGAACTTTGATTAGAAATGTCATTGCATATTTGGCGGTTGGTGCCTCTGGACAAACAAATATCGAGGATCAAAAGGTTTTTGTGCATACGAACAATTTTTTACAAACGAATGGAATTTTGTAATAGTGCAGAGCAGGTTGGCAAGTTGGGGGATTTCACCCCCATTTTGGGGTATTTTACATACCTTTGGGGAGAAATTGGGGAGTCAGTTAATTATATTTTTATTTTGAGGATGAAATGGGGGTTTTATCAAATTAATCAATTGTTTGCAAAATGTAATTTATGAAATCTGATTCACTTTTTGCACACTAAAAATAATTTATATTGTGCCATTCGAAGACTTCAAGTATTGGCATATCCAGCAAATTATCATTGTTCCCTTGGAATTCATGAATATGAGGCAAAAATTCCTGGGATTCCCCTGATGGCCAAAATCAAACGACAAATGTATGTAGGCAAACACCCTCCAAATTATAAAAGGGAAGTCAGTTCTAGTTCGTTAAGGGAACGCAAATCAGGTTAGTGCGTGTTCCATTTTATCTCAAAATTTTAAATAAACTTTTATAGATTTATTTGTTTCAACCCATCTTCAATTTAAGAATATCATTTAATTTTACAAATTTCAATAAATTACACATGAAACTCCAAAAATATATTAAAAGTTTTTCTTTAATTTCATTATGCTGCTACTTGTGTTAACTTTGAGTCTCGAAAGTATATTTGTTCTATTTTGACTTTAACTCACTATGAAATACAGATGAAAACTTACTTGTTACATATAGTTATTTGACAACATTTTTTGCTAATCATCAATGTTTTTTGTATGAACTTTGTAAAAAAAAAAGATTGCTCTCAAATTATTTGGGTTTTTTTTTAAAAGAATATCGTCAGATTTGGGGGTTTTTATTGAAGTTTTTGGGGGCGAAGAGTGAGAAAAACCTAGTAGCCCTGGTGCAGAGTAGGATTCGCCGACCGCTGCTTGCGGTGGTCGAATGTGGTGCGTTTTTGTCTGTGAGTGAAAATTCGTAGTTGGCAAGATATTGGTAATTTTGCATTAAAACGCGTTATTTGCTGAACAAAACAGTATCGAAGTTCTCGGATATATTGACTGCAAATAGTGGTGACGAGTGTTTCAATAGCGTCGCGTGTCTGAATTGCGGGGTCGTTAGAAGACCGAGCAGACCAGGAACCCTGCGAGATATTCAGGAGCAGGTAACAATTTTATTTAAGGTGGAAGAGCCTCAGGCCATCTGTGAGATAAAAGTGGCTCCTCTTCCAACAAAGGAGCCAGCGATGACTTGACGAGCCAAGTGCAATGAGGTCCACCTACCAGGACCTCAGTCCGAAATAAGTCCGAGACAAATACCAAATCAACAGTATCATTCAGGACAACTGCGGCTTTTTTCCTGCTACGGGTGGAATGATTGGTTAGAATACTAATAAAATTAAAAGTATGAATAACGATGTTATAAATAAAACTAGCCGAATACCCTACCAACACAGTACTGAGAATCCAACCTCCAATCGAGGAAATTACCTTCTTCCTCTAGGATTTTTGTCTAAAAAAAATTCTGGAGACAAATGTCGGAATGTCGGAATGACGGTTCTCAGCAAGCTTCCCAAACAGCTCGGTCCCCTTAGTGGTGCTCTCCGGTTTTCGCAAATAATATTTATGCAAAAACCACCTATAATGCCTTTAAAATTATTTCAAAATAAAAAGTTACTCACGGTGTCTATACCGTGAGTTTCAATCGAG
The DNA here is from genome assembly GCA_963942545.1 of Oxycera nigricornis. Classification (NCBI taxonomy): domain Eukaryota; kingdom Metazoa; phylum Arthropoda; class Insecta; order Diptera; family Stratiomyidae; genus Oxycera; species Oxycera nigricornis. The sequence goes on along the minus strand of CAWWDL010000021.1, from coordinate 53,728 downwards.
AACTCGGGATCTAAACAGGGACTCTTCTTGCATTTCAAGGGTAGCAAGGTTGCGGAAGTCTTCTCCTATGCCCTGGTATCTGAGAGCAAAATCAATACAGGCCACGAGGTGCGACCCTTTAGGTTCACACGGTCAACTTTTCAGTAATATTTACATAAAAATTGAAATACTAAACAAAACAAGCCGCGAGGTGCGACCCTTGAGGTCCACACGGTCAACTTCCCAGTAATATCTACATAAACATCATCAACGTTACAATAATAAGAGATAATAGTAACAGGAATGAGTTAATATGAATCATATCGTCTACGGGAGGGTCCATTGATTATATTTTGGTCGATGAGGACAGATTGAATATTCACGCGGATCAATCGGTTTTTGGTGTTGAAAAGTTTTGTTGGTTTTAAAAATTTAAGCATTTTTTTTAATTAAAAGACTATAAAAACTATTAAAAATCTGCTCAATTTATGCAAATATCTTAAAACTTAGATTGAATTTACAACAATTTTTTTTAGAATAAAAGATATAAAGTAATAGCACTCGTATGAACCCTCTTTACATGGTAACTTTGAATGATTTTTTTTTTAATTTAACTTTTTCATAATCATGGAATAAAATTTTGCGGGTTTCTCTCCAAAAACAGATAAGAATGTATAAATTTTATAAACTGGATCACTGTGCTGTGCAAATCAAGTAAAAAAATATTTTCTATGAAAAAAAACAATATTTTTCGCATTTTCTTCTATTAAATTAAAAAAACGGCTAAACCGAATTTTTATAATGTTTAAAACTTCACAAAGATGTTAATACACGTCAACTGACACCTTAACGATGCAAATATTATATCTGGTTCGTGAGATATAGTGAATGATGAAAATGACCTTGAAAATCATGATGACTTTTAATAATTTTTTATTTTTAATTTATTTTTTTACGTAATCATGAGAAAAAGTTTTGATGTAGGTTTTGCAAACATTGTTTGGAGTACATAAATTTTATAAACATTGATTACTAATACTTGACAATAAGGTTAAAAATTTATTGTTTTTGAAAAAAACCCTAATTTTTTGCACTTTTTTCTAAAAACTTTGAAAACCGTTCCAAGGCTTTTTTTAAAAATTTGATAGAATAACAAAAACGTTAATACGCGTCGATTGACACCCTGGTTAAAAAAATCGTATGTTTGGTTCGCGAGATATAGCGCCTGACAGAAATGACCTTCAAACGGGCAAAACAGCGAACCCCCTCGACCGAAGTATCCCAAAAACTAATCAACTCTTAAGATTGCAAAGACGCTTCGATTGACACCTTAACAAAGTCGATACAACTTTGTTTACGTGAGTTATGCTCGTAGAAAAAAGTGTCCACGAACGTACGTACGTACGTACGTACACACACACACACACATACATCTCCCTTTCTAAAAACACTTTATATATACTCTATAGATCTCAAAACGTAAAGAAAAGTTGAAAATTTCAATTTCGATTTTCGAGGCGATTACAAGAACTTCCCATATACTGGGAAGTTAATAATAATTATGAAAATAATTCTACTTTAAATTATTATAATGTTCCTCTCATAACAGTAATTTTAATGAGTTAATATTAATCGTATCATCTACGGGAGTGTCCATTGGTTACGTAGGTAAGGGAGATGATGACAAAATATATAGGGTTTTAATTTCACGCAGATTAATTGGGGGGGGGGGGCAGGTTGCAAAGCCTTTTCTACGTTATTTGTTATTTTCATTTCGATGCAAGCATCACAAAAGATCGCTAGCAAAAATGATTGCAGTTTTTTTATCACGCCCTGAAAAGATTTTCTCGCGTGATGGCCATTTAGAATAGTTTCGTTCAAAATTCCAAGACTTCGGCATAATCATTGGTTCGCGAGATATAGCACAAGACAGAAATGTCCTTCAATGGGCCAAACCAGCAACCCCCCCCCTGAAATGTCCCAAAAACTAATCAGCTCTTAAAATTGAAAAGACGCTTCGATTGGCACCTCAACAAAGTCGGTACAACGTTATTCACGTGAGTTATGCTCGTAGAGAAAACTGTCCACGAACGCCCGTACGAACACACACACACATACATACATACTTCTTTCTATAAGCACTTAAAATATACTCTAAAGGCCTCAAAACTTAAGGATATGTTGAAAATTTCAAATTCGATTTTCGAGGCGATTTCAAGAACTTCCCATATACTGGGAAGTTAATAAAAAGTTTTTGGCCACAATACATGCATATCTTGACTTCTTTGGTCAATTATCTTTTTACGATGGGTAAGTCGACTTTCGACAATATCAATATGTGCTCTGTAAAATCGCATGACGTGAGAAAATATCCTGAGAAATTACTTATGAAAAATGAGGCTGTCATAGCTTTTATTACAAAAACTAGACTTGAATCCAAGCAATAATTACGTTCGAATAAATTCAATTTTCCAAGAAATGACAACAGTGAGTGTTCGGCCTTCTACATTAATACTTAGAAATACCAAACTCCCATATCAGCTCCTCCCTCACTAGGTCACATTTTTGGAACCATGGCTACTGTTAGATTTTGCCACCCGACTGGTTATTTTATTCATCTGCTCATAAATATTCCCTCAGGAATCGGCTACAACATCTTACCTGATTTTAAATTAATATACAATAAAGCCCGGGAATATGACCTGGCAACTGTTGCTGGAAATTTTAACTCCAGGCACTGGCGCTGAAGAGATGACACCATTAACCAAAATGAAAGAGTCCTACACGGATGGGTCTCCGGAGAGCCGTCTTTTCACTTTGAACTCATTAATGTGGGTATTCCAGCCTTCCCTACAGCAGGGTCTTTCCTCGATAATTATCTTATCTCAAACCAATTGCTCTTGATGTTGAACAAAGGGCCCATTTGCAATATCTCCAACAAAATATCTTACCATGACGCTCTTGTATTGATCTTGGAAATCCAAAATATCTCGCCGTATTTTAGGCAAGGGGTCTAAATAGAAAAGATGTGGTAGGTCAACTCCGAAGTCTTCATCTGTGAGCTGCAGTAGCACCCTGACATTAACATTACTGACTACTGCAGCGATCACGGATCTCCTGCACACCTCACTCAAATCGGTGGTGGAAAATATGGTTTTCTCGAGGAAGAAACGTTGGCCTTCATAAAAGCTAGGAGGCGGATCCTCGATAGAATGTAAAGATATATCAAAGGGACTTAATAGGAATTGTCAGGAACGCCAACAGCTTAAGGATGCTATCAAGTTTCTGATAAAACCATCGACAAGCTAACCTCTAGGGACCTGAACAACAACTTCAGAGAAAAGCGTTCCAACATTAAGATGGGAGGTAATGTATACAGGAAAATCAATAACATCTCCAGCCATTAGCGCGCCGAGCAAAACATTGAGTTAATCGATTTGTTCCACAACGGCGTTCCCTTGGTGGGAACAAAAGATAAACTGGTATCCTACGCTGAGTTTTATAAACTAGTTTTTGCCGACAAAACTTATGTACTGGCAGATCCTTAAATGCGAGGTTATGAAGGTTGTCCAGGAGTTCAGAACGAGGCACACTGAATCAATGATCACCATTTTCTCAGTACATAACCCAACTGACTCCCCTTGTCTACCAGTCACAATAGTCTATGACGTCCTCATCTCGGAACAGCAGATGGCTGCGATTCTAAAGGGAAGTAATGGTAAGAAGTCCTTCGGTTCGAAAGGAATACCTAACAATAATATAAACAATTTAAAAAGTGCGCGGAGTCTCTAGCTTGCCCCCTAACTATCATTTGCAACAATGCCTGTCACATAGGATACTTCCCACAAGCATGGAAAGAAACAAGAATTATTCGGATCCCCAAAGGCGAATTTAGAGAACAAATTGATGATCTTAGACCAATATCTGTTCTTTCTAACATGGGGAAAATATTAGAGAAAGTTATTCTTAAGGACTTCGCTTTTTTCAGCATCCCGCTTATCCCGGATCTTCAATTCGGGTTTCAGCCGCGACATTCTACTGAGCATGAATCTTAGGGAAAAGGTACACCGTAACCTGCGCCTTTGATTCGGTTTGAATGGAAGTTGTGACGTTCATGCTTTCACAAATTGGCCGCGCCCCGAAATTGAGCAGAATACTAGATAATTTTTTAGCTCACAGGAATGGCTTCATCGGAATCGGGAATGAAAGCTTCAGTCAAATAGCCATACAGTCAGGTGTTCTGTAGGGCTCTATTCTACGTTCTTGTTTATTTAACTTTTACATCTATGACCTCCTTGTCAGGTACAACAAGACACTAGGGGATTTAGCTCCCGAGTCTGCGGCATCACTATATGCTGACAACACTCTTTTTTATGCTTCATCGTATGGTCGCAGAGAGGTAAGTATCGTCCTTCAGGAGCACATTCGGAGATGGTCGTGGAATACTTTCGAAAATGGGACTTAAACATAAACGCGGCAAAGTGTCAGCTTACATCTATGACCTCCTTGTCAGGTACAACAAGACACTAGGGGATTTAGCTCCCGAGTCTGCGGCATCACTATATGCTGACAACACTCTTTTTTATGCTTCATCGTATGGTCACAGAGAGGTAAGTATCGTCCTTCAGGAGCACATTCGGAGATGGTCGTGGAATACTTTCGAAAATGGGACTTAAACATAAACGCGGCAAAGTGTCAGCTTATTTGTTTTTGAAATGCTAGCGGGAAATGTAGAGCGAAAACAGTCAAGAGTAAACAAGTTAAAGTTCAAATTGCGGGGATGGATGATCGTTGCTCCCAAAAAAAAACATAAAGTACCTAGAGGTGCACCTGTACAATATGGTTGGAGTCAACCCTCACGCCAGAGCCCTCCTTAATAAAGCAAAGGAGGCAGTAGCGATGCTCGGCTGCTTACTTACATCTAAAGCTGTTTCAGTGCAACTTGAAACGCTTATGTATAAGAGACAAATACGGCCTATTCTTGCTTTCCAGCATGGTTTATGGTCTCTTGTAGCGGCGCAAGGAAATTCAAATTTTTGAAAGGAAGGTGCTAAAAAATGCTAATCAAAATATACGAGACCAAATAAGAAGCGAGGATAGTGCTCTTCTTAAATTACTGCGTGGTCCTCGCTCAAACACACCTTAAAAAAATGCTTGAACATGATAATCCTAGGTTTAAATATATGCCAGAAACAAACCCACGGGTACTTCATTCCAGCAATTTAGTGCTGAGTATCATTTGTCACCCTTTTCTGTTCTGGTGGAGAACTATCATCTCACATGTACTCCACCGCTGAGAGGCTCACATACTCCAGGCTTTTAGTGAAATTTAAACATATACTAGCTGAGCCCCCGCCCGCTTTGACAGGCATTAAAAAATAAATCTTAAACAACTTTGTTAGTTTAAAAATAAATTTATTGTACTGCTTTTTGGTAAACTACATGCTTGGTTTTGTTTTCACCATCGCTCGTGTAAACAAACAATACAGATGGATTTCCAATTCATGAACATGCAACATAGAGTTGACGAGAAAACTGCACTTGCCAATAAATGTTTAAAAAATTTATTATTTCGTATCAGTTTTTGTAGAGAAGCCAGTAAAACTTGTTTCCATGATTACAAAAAAAATTTAAACAAGCCGCCAGGTGCGACCCTTGAGGTCCACACGGTCAACTTCCCAGTAATATCTACATAAACATCAACAACATTACAACAATGAGAGGTATCCATAGCAGTAACAGGAATGAGTTAATATGAATCATATCGTCCACGGGAGGGTCCATTGATTAACATACATACATATTGAATATTCATGCGGATCAAACGGTGGGGGCCTTTTTGGTCTTGAAAATTTTTGTTGGTTTTACAAATTTAAGCATTTTTTTTAATTAAAAGACTATAAAAACTATTTAAAATCTGCTCAAATTATGCAAATATTTTAAAACTTCGATTGAATCTACAACAATTTTTTAGAATAAAAAAAAAACCTAAAAGCATTCGTATGAACCCTCTTTAAATGGTAACTTTGAATGATTTTTTATGTTTCATTTAGTTTTTTTCCTAATCAAGGAAGAAAATTTTGCCTGTTTCTCTTCAAAACCTGATAAGAATGTATACATTTTATAAACAGGTATTACTGTGCTGTGCAAATCAGGTTAAAAAATATTTTTTATGAAAAAAACTATATTTTTTGCATTTTCTTCTATTAAATTAAAAAAAAGCTGAAACGAATTTTTGAAATGTTAAAAGCTTCACAAAGATATTAATACTCGTCAACTGACACCTTAATGATGCAAATATTATATCTGGTTCGTGAGATATAGTGAATGATAAAATGACCTTGGAAATCATGATGACTTTTAATAATTTTTTATTTTTAATTTAATTTTTTACGTCATTATGAGAAAAATCTTTGATGGTGTTTCTACACAAATTGTTTGGAGTATACAAATTTTATAAACATTGTCTACTAAATTTCGCAAATCAGGTTAAAAATTTATTGTTTATGAAAAAAAACCTAATTTTTGCACTTTTTTTTCTTAAATTGAAAAACGGCTCCAACGATTTTTTTAAAAACTTTATAGATTCACACGAATGTTAGTACGCGTCGATTGACACCTCTATTATGCAAATGGTTTGTTTGGTTCGCGAGATATAACGCATGACAGAAATGACCTTCAAAGGGTCAAAACAGCAAACCCCCTCGACCGAAGTATCCCAAAAACTAATCAGCTCTTAATATTGCAAAGACGCTTTGTTTGACACCTCAACGAAGTACGTACGTACGTACGTACGTACACACACACACACACATACATCTCCCTTTCTTAAAACACTTTATATATACTCTATAGACCTCAAAACGTAAAGAAAAGTTGAAAATTTCAATTTCGATTTTCGAGGCGATTACAAGAACTTCCCATATACTGGGAAGTTAATAAAAAATAATCCTAAGTCACCATGTTAAAGGGTTCATACGCTTAATACTTTATCTCTTTTATTTTAAAGACAATGTTCGGTCAATCAAAGTTTATTAACATTTGCATAATTTGAGCAGAGTTTGAATAGTTTTCACAGTTCCGTGTTTTAATTCTATTAAAAAACTGTTGTTGTTCTGTCCCGTAGATGGTATGATTAATATTAACTCATTCCTATTATTATTATGGGGTCCTCTCGGTATTGTTATTAACTTCCCAGTTCCCTATGGGAAGTTATTGTAATGGGGTCGATTTTGCGAATCCCAAATTTTGACATATCTGCACGTTTTAAGGTCTCTAGAATCCAAATCCATCGTTTTTAAAGAGATGTCTATGTGTTTGTATGCGTTTGCGTATGGACGTTCGGAATTATTTTTCGTCTCGATTATCTCGAGAACCAAAGATCGTATTGACGTTGGATTGATTTCATTCGAAGCAACGTAACTTGAAACTAAATGGGTTTTCAGCAAAATCAGTTAAGCCGTTTTTTATTTAGGATGAAAAAAAACTGAAAAACGACTAAAAATTGAATATTTTGAAACTGTTGAAACGCACTATTAATTCGTGCAGATCCCAAATACCTTCATAGTAATATGATTATTATTGTGTGTTTTAGCAAAATTTTGATCAATGTTGTAAAAAATGTTATTTAAAAGCAAATCAAGATTAATTTATAAAATTCCAAATTTATATTATGAGATTTAGCATGTCTGACACTAACGCTAATTGGATATTTTTAGAAATAATTTAATATTGCTAATAACAATCAAATATTATTAGTTGTAGTTTGTTATCGTCAATATAAACACAATTATAATTATTCAGTAACGATCAAATATTCTTCATAACGAATGATTAATATTAATAATAATTAAATACCCTCAATAATGGTTGTGAATTCCGGGACCAAGATGGAGGACGAGGAGGAGGACCAAAAGGATTACAAGGAGCTGGATGAGGAGGAAGATGAGGTTTCCGAGGCTTTGGTAGAAGAGGACCAGGTGAGGAGGGGCGTCTTCCTCTACCTCATGGTTTTTTTTGTAATCATGAGAAAAAGTTTTGCTGTTTTTTTACAAAAACATAAAGAGTATATAAATTTTATAAACATTGATGTTTATGAATGAATGAATTTATTGTTTATGGAAAAAAATTAATTTTTGCACTCTTTTTAATAAATGAAAAAGAGGCTTCAACATATTTTTTTAAAATTTGATAAAATCACACAAATGTTATTACGCGCCTCACACACCTTAATGGTGCTAATCCTGTGTTTGGTTCGCGAGCTATAGCGCATGACAGAAATGAGCTTCAAAGGGTCAAAACAAAAAAACACCCCCGACCGAAGTGTCCCAAAAACTAATCAGCTCTTAAGATTGCAAAGACGCTTGGATTGACACCCAACGAAGGCGATACGACTTTGTTTACGTGAGCTATGCTCGTTGAAAAAACTGTCTACGAACGTACGTACGTCTTTCTAAAAACATTTTAAATATATTCTAAGGACCTCAAAACGTACAGAAATGTTGAAAATTTCAATTTGGATTTTCGAGGCGATTACAAGAACTTCCCATATACTGGGAAGGTAGCAAGCCGCGAAGTGCGACCCTTGAGACCCACACGGTCAACTTCCCAGTAATATTTAAATAAATATTAAAAATACTAAACACAATAATAATTATGAAAATACTTTTACTTTTCACCGTTATTTGTTTTTTTATATCGGAAGATATTGGAAGGCAAAAAGGCGCTTACAAAAATGAATGCAGTTTTTGGTATTACGCCGACTGGAGAGATTTTGTCGCGAAATAGCCATTTTGAAATTCAAAATTCAAAAACTGCCATGCCTAGGGCATAACCACTAAATTTGTATTTTTTCACGATTTTACATCAATGAGACTAACAATTATTTCTTATTTTCAGTTGGCCTTGAAAAACATAGAATATGCAGTCAATAATCATGTTTCATTTCATGTAAAAAAAAGTATTATAATTGATGTGGGAGGAAGTAATGGAAATCTTAAGAACATTAAGGGACAAAATTATTAAAAACTACATTTTTTTATGTAATGAAAGCCTTTTAATGTTTTTTGGTCTTGGAATAAATTGAATACGAATCATTTTAATATTCAAAGCGGTGATTAGCACCAATGCAAATTTAATTAATTTTTCAAAATTCATGCTGTGAACTTTTGCTCAAATTACGCAAACATTAATCAGCTTTGATTGACTTAAGAACAATGTCTTAATAATAAGAAATATCAGGTCATATCATTCGTATGAACGCTTTATACATGGTGACTTTTAAAGATTGTATTTTTAATAAAACTGTTTTTTGTAATCACGGCAAAAATTTTTGCTGGTATTGTTACAAAAACGGTTCCCATAACTTCAATTTCATTTAGGTTAAAGTTATTTTTGCAATTATATCCTATGAACATATTAATGTGGAATCTAGTCGACGGTATTATCAATTATCACCTGACATTTTTTTTTTGTGTAGCTATGACTCAAAATCTGTGCGTTTTCCAGAGTAAAACCTTGCCATATTATCTTGAGGGCCCGCATGAGCTGCCATGTGGTGGTTATATTTTTGCCTTTTGGTTTCTTTTTCATTAGTTAATCCATATTTTCTATTCGGCTCACGTCTGGACTTTGTGATGGCCAATCCAAAGTTATAACTTTTTTCCAGCAGGTACAGAGGCGACTCCGATGTTAAGGATCGTTGTTTTCTTGCAAACTCCAATTGCGATCGATGGCTCCTAATAAACTTTCAGTAGATTTAAATAAACCATTTTTATAAAGTTTGATCATTAATTCAGTATTCAGGGTTTCCGTTAAAACAATTAGCTTCCCGAATCTCCTTTCTTTTCGACGTTTGAAAGGCGTACGCGTAAACTTTGGCGAAATCAAGATTCAACCGAACCCGAATTGAGAATGATTCGAAGTCAGTGCCTGAAGAGAAACATCAAGCCACACAGTAGCAAACAGAAAGAGAGAGAAACAAAAACGCGAGCCACCTTGCTCGGCTTTGCACATTTTATTTATACCTACAGTGAGCAAAATTGAAATCCAGACACCATCAAAATAAATAAATATGTGTTCAAAAAGGGAATAAGAAGAGCTGTATTGATTCCGGGTTTTGACCAGAACGTAATAGGGCGTACAGACGACCAACCTGGTTGTCAACTAAGTCGTCAACTTGCCATGTTGGTATCAATGTTAAACGTCTGTAGGCATGTTGACGGTTGAAGTTCATGTTGAAGTTGAGGTTGAAGTAAAATCAAATGTTTGTGATTTTTGTGGGAGGGGCTTAATGTTGACAAACATGTTTTGCTGTCTATGGCCATGTTGGCAGACATCAACGTCAACATCATTTCGAGTCAAGAATTTGTCGAGTGCACGTCGTTAAGTTTCAATAGCGAAACTGTGCAAATCGATCAATTTTTTGAAGAAAATCCCTTCTTCACATAGTTCATCAATAATAAAATATGAGAAAAATATTTCATCACTCATTTTGAACAAAGCATATGAAAATTATCTACCGTACATAATCTGAGCAGACGTCCTCTCACCATGAAATTTTCGACAAAGTTATGTTGACGTTCAAGTTGACGATTCGGTTGTTCAGCCTGTAGTCTCAACCTCAACATGGTTGACGACTTAGTTGACAACCAGGTTGGTCGTCTGTATGCCGTTTAACTGCAGCCTAAATAACACAATACCAGAAAACAAAAGCGAAAAGAAAACTCTTGCTCAGAGCAAACTAAAAAAACTGTATTTATGAAGGCAAAACTGAAATCCGGACACAGCAGACACATTCCAAGTGCATGCATGCACAGTACAGTATGAGCCCTGATTTTTCCAAGAAAGTGAGTAATCATGTATGGGCAGGCATCCGTGGTCTGTATGGCATCAATTTTCCCGATGAAAACCATAGTGTGTTCACGCTGTGTACAAATTGAAACGGTGAACACTGAAAAATGTCGCATTCGGGGAAGAATACCACGTTTGAAGTGCGGCAATTAGCTATCATGCATAATGCGCGAAGTAAATCACTCCGGGAGATTTCAGCAATATTAAACGTTCCAAAAAGCACCGTTCACGACACTTTATCACGGTTTAAACGGGAAGATCGCATTGAGAGTACGAACTAAAAAGGTTTGTGGGAGAAGCTAACATCCTATGACCGGCGTTTTATCCGCCGAGAAGTGGAGAAAAACCCTCGAATTAGCGCCCCCAAGCTGGTTACGCAGCTAAAGGAACGTGGTACAGAAGTTACAGCCCAAACTGTTCGCAACGCGATTCGAAATTTAGAATATAATTCACGTACTGCACGGTGTAAGCCTTACGTTAGTGAAGTGAATAAAGTGAAGCGCTTTAAGTTCGCGGAAAAATATCTTTTTGCAGACGAAACGTTTTGGCGCGATGTATTATTTACGGACGAGTCCAAATTTAATGTTTTTTGCAGTGATGGCAAAGTTAAAGTGTGGAGGATGCGCAACAGAGAGTCCGAGCGTAAAAACTTAAAAACCACAGTGAAACACGGCGGCGGAAGTGTAATGGTATGGGGCTGTTGCGGAGCGAACGGCGTAGGAAATTTATCATTTGTGGAAGGGAATATTGATGCGAACCTCTACATCGACATCTTAAAAGAAAATTTACACGCCAGCGCCGAGAAATTGGGTGTCCGTCAAAAATTTAAAATGTATCAGGATAATGACCCCAAGCACAAAGCGTGGAATACACGCATGTGGTTACTATACAATTGCCCAAAGGTACTCGAAACCCCTCCACAATCCCCGGATTGTAATATTATCGAGAACCTGTGGGATTATGTTGACGATAGACTCCGCGAGCGTCCAATTACTAGTAAAAAAACATTTAAGGGAACGCCTTCTATAAGAATGGAACAAAATCCTAGCCGATTATGTCCAGCGTTTTGTTGCATCAATGCCACGAAGAATGAAGGCCTTGTATGACGCTTAGGGTCTACATACAAAGTGCTAATAAGTCATTTTTTGGGTTTTCTGACCTTATTCGTAAGATTTTTTAGTTCTGTCCGGATTTCAATTTTGCTCTCAGAAGTGTCGTTTTTTTGTACTTTTCTCGTTTTCGCAAGTTTGCGTTATCATTTTCGGTTTTACTTTTGAATATTATGTTCATCAGAATGTATTTGTTATTTCTTTTTATAAGTCTAGAAAAATACATTACTTTTTATCTTCCTTATCACTGCTTTTTTATTTCTTTCGATAGTGTCCGGATTTCAATTTTGCTCACTGTATAAAAAAAGAAACTTATTCTACTCTTACGCACGAAAACTCTTAGTCACTTTCTGGATCCAATTGTATGTGGTATTTCCCCGTGGCTTACTTTAAACCAAATTCCAAGTCCCAATGTTTGAATGAAGCGCATGTTTCCCGTGCAAATTACCGGGGGGGGGGGGACAGAAACACCAGAACGCACTTTTCGTTGGTTGAATGGTGTTCGGTGCAATAATTTAATCCAAGAAAATATCGTCTTCAACCAAAAGGAACAAGATGACACTAGTTCGACACGTTTTTCATGTTCCCGTGTTTTCATCCAATGTACTCGATTCAGCGGGGAAAACCGAAAACTGCTTAGTCCACATTTCCACGAATAAATCATGCCTCGGCAGGAAACGTGCCCATAGGGTACAAGCCTCCATTTTGTAGCTGTCGCTGATCCGAGGCATATACCGAAGGTTTGTAAAGTTTGCTGGTCAAATTGATAAAACAAAGCATCTGGCAAACGCGACACGTGTCCTTGGCGTACTTGACGTGTCGGAGGTTCAGCCTCTTTGAAACGGACACGTCTCGTAGACGAATTTAAAATTGTACACCCATTATGTCCACCTTGCTATGTTACGTTTAACTTTTCTAGCCGCTAACGGCTCTTTGACACGTCACAGCTGTTTTTCAACGCAGCTCATTATTACCCATGCTATCCAGCTGTACTCAAACTTACATGGTTTGAGCCCCCACTTTGATTCGACCAGTCGTTTGCCCGAGCCATGAATAGAACTTTATACATATTCGTATTCTGTGTGTTGCTTGGCTACTCCTTCGTTGTTAATTTGGCGCTCAGTAACAATTTAACAACAAGCCGCGAGGTGCAACCCTTGAGGTCCACACGGTCAACTTCCCAGTAATATCTACATAAACATCAACAACATTACAACAATGAGAGGTATTCATAGCAGTAACAGGAATGAGTTAATATGAATCATATCGTCTACGGGAGGGTCCATTGATTACGTAACGTTTTTGGTCGATGAATATTCACGCGGATCAATTGGTGGGGGCCTTTTTGATCTTGAAAACATTTGTTGGTTTAGAAAATTTAAGCAGTTTTTTTTAATTAAAAGACTATAAAGACTATTAAAAAGCTGCTCAATTATGCAAATATTTTAAAACGTTTTTTTCATAATCATGGAAGAAAATTTTGCCGGTGTCTCTTCAAAAACTAATGAGAATGTATAAATTTTATAAACTGGTATCACTGTGCAGTGCAAATCAGGTTAAAAAATATTTTTTATAAAAAAACCATAATTTTTCGCATTTTCTTCTATTAAATTAAAAAAACGGCTGAAACGAACTTTTATAATGTTAAACACTTCACAAAGATGCTAATACACGTCAACTGACACCTTAATGATGCAAATATTATATCTGCTTCGTGAGATATAGTGAATGATAAAAATGACCTTGAAAATTTTGATGAGTTTTAATGATTTTTTATTTTTAATTTAATTTTTCACGCAATCATGGGGAAAAGTTTTGATGTTGTTTTTACAAACATTGTTTTCAATATATAAATTTTATAAAGATTGATTACTATTTTTCGCAAACCAGCTTAAAAATTTATTGTTTATGGAAAAAACCTTATTTTTTGCAGTTTTTTTCCTTAAATTAAAAAAACGGCACCAAAGATTATTTTAAAAATGCGACAGATTTACAAAAATATTAATACGCGTACAATGACACCTAAACGATGCAAATCCTATGTTTGATTCGCGAGATATAATGCATGACAGAAATGACCTTGAAGATGACTGACTTGATGACTGTTAATGATTTTTTATTTTTTATTTGACTTTTTTTGTAATCATGAGTAAAAATTTTAATGACATTTTTATAAAAACTAATTGGAGTATGTAAATTATATAAACTTTAATTACTTGGACTTGACAATAAGGTTAAAAATTTATTGTTTTTGAAAAAAAAAAAATTTTGCACTTTTTTTTTAAAAAATTAAAAAAAACCTGCAACGAATTTTTTTAAAACTTGATAGAATCACATAAATGTTAATACGCGTCGATTGACACCTTGTTCAAGGGAATCGTATGTTTGGTCCGTGAGATATAGCGCATGACAGAAATGACCATCAAACGGGAAAAACAGCAATCCCCCTACCGAAGTGTCCCAAAAACTAATCAGCTCCTCAAATTGCAAAGACGCTTCGATTGACACCTTAATGAAGTCGATACGACTTTGTTTACGTGAAATACGCTCTTTGAAAAAACTGTCCACGAACGCACACACGTACGTACGGACGTACGTACGTACATACATATACACACACACACACATACATACTTCTTTCTAAAAACACTTAAAATATACTCGTAAGACCTCAAAACGTAAAGATATGTTGAAAATTTCAATTTCGATTTTCGAGTCGATTACAAGAACTTCCCATATACTGGGAAGTTAATATATCACATTTCCTTACATAAATAGAATTCATTCGTATCCACAGTATTCTTTTGAGATCCAACAATGGCCATAATAAAATTCGAGCTTTACTCCGCTCTGCGAGCTTAGGTGAGTTGGTTTAACGGCATTTAGAGAAGGTAATTTGGAGGTAATTTGACAGAGTGGTTTCCAAATTGAGGGAAGCCAGTCAGGACATTATTATTATTATTATTATTATTATTATTATTATTTTTGTTGTAGAGCCCCAATGAACTGTGACCGTAACTATTTGCAGTATTTGATTTTTATAATCATTAATTTTATGTAGTACAAATCATTATTTTTTAGGAAGAAAATTTCAGATTTTGCATTTTTTTTTATTGAATTAAAAACCGGCTAAATTGAATTTATTTCAAATATGTAGAATTTTTGAATTACTAATACGCTTCGATTGACACCTCAACGAATTGGTTGTGACTTCTTTTTCAAAAGCTATCGTTGTAGAAAAATGACCGCGGGACAATTTTCGGCATACGCCTAGTGTTTTTTCTATGCTCAATTATGTTAGTAATTTTTACCGGTCGACTCTGGAAGCGTTATAAAAATGCAGATCAGATTGAGGGTGAAGCTGGTTACCAGTGTATAGGGTGACACGATTTGGTGTTAAAATACTTTTTAAGCATTATTTTTACGTCAATTTACAATTTGGCATTTCGTTTGATATTTAACAAAATCTGGACATTTGTCAGTATATGTCAAATCTAAATCTCGCTAACAATAAATAAATACTAATATAAAGGAAATTTACCAATGCCATTCGTCCATCATCATATATGCATAGTGTTTTGCAAAATCGTGATTTTCTTCTTATTCAGTGGTGCCAATCTAATGCGTCAATAAATATTTGTAATACTTTGTGCATTGTCGACGGTCCGTATATTTGTTTTATGTTATTTTTATGGAAAGCTCTTGAAATCGCCTCAAAAATTCAAATTAAATTTTCAAGATATGTGGATATGTGTTATTTCTACGAGTATAACTCACGAAAATAAAGTATTGATTTTGTTGAGCCGTCAATCAAAGCGTCTTTGCAATCTTAAGAGCTGATAAGATTTTGGAAAACTTCGGTCGGGGTGTTTTTTGTTTCAATCCCTTGAAGTTCAATTCTGTCATGCACTATATCTTGCGAACCAAATATATGATTTGCATCGTTAATGTGTTAATCGACGGGTATTTACATTTGTGCGATTCTAGTTGTAAGAAAAATTGCTGCAGCCGTTTTCTACTTTAATAAAATGCAATAAATTGGGTTTTTTTCAAAACGAATTTTTTAACCTGATTTGAATTTTTTTATAAAATTTATATACTCTTAACAGTTTTTTTAAAAACCAGCAAAACTTTTATTAATGATTACAACAAAAATTAACTTAAAAATACAAAATCATTAAAATTAACGTAATAAGGGCTCGTTTGAAATATATTACTTGATATCTCTTATTCTAAAGTCACTGCTGTTAAGTCAGTCAAAGCTGATTAGTATTTGCATAATTTGAGCAGATTTTCAAAAGTTTTCTGTGTAATGTGTTTTTATTTTAATAAAAAAACTCAAGTTTGAATTTTGTGTTTCAATATAATTTGCATTTAAGATAAACAACTATAGTACATGTACATACCATGTAACATCATAGCCACTTGTAGTACATATACATACCATGTAGTGCATATACAAAACATGCAACATCATAGCCACCAATCATAAATACAATTCTTGCATGCACTATTTTTCGATAAACTCATAGAGTACCCCTGTACTCAACATATGAGCATCGCTAATTAGCTATGAACTCAGACACGACCCACCTCAATGACTCATGCATACTGGAAGATATGGTCAAGTGTTTTAAATACTGTTCTAATTAATGTTGTTCTGGGTACGGGCTAATGCCCCTTTGCTGACAAAAAGCATTCGAGTGCAATAAATGTAGGTCATGATTGCAACTGAATTGGATATGTATATTGATTGGGGAAATACGTTACCGTGAGAACCGAAACACGGCGCGCGTGATTGGTTCTGGTTATTAATTTAGTTATTTAGAGTAGGGATATATTATGTATTAGTTTAAGAAAATTTTTGAATAAAAGAACGAGTTGGGTTTAGGCTCATCCTCATTAATCCAGGAGCAAGAAACTAAGGTTGCTGTTTTATTTAGCGACATTGCCTACCAGCGGCAAAGTTCTTAAGTTCTGGTTAACTGGGCTAAGACTGCCTTTCTAGTTCGGCAGAAAATAAATTGCCTCTGCTTTCGGCAATTTAAACAAATAGACATACCGGCCGCCTGAAACTTTGTTTCTGCGCCAAATATGTGGCAGACTCACTGCCTGTAGGTATACCCAAAATTATCGAGCCCATAACAATTTAAAGGTCATATTCTAGAGATATACCTCGCATCAGCCTAGAGGAGTATAGGCAACGAAAGCGACAGAGCGACGATGCGGTAACATTTAAACCTGTAACATTACACACCGCTTTGAATGGTGAAAAAAATCAGTAATTATGCGGCGGTCATGGAAGTTTTGGACGCAATTATTCAAAATGGCAATCACGCGACAAAATTTCTTCAGTCAGCGTATTAACAAAAACTGCATTCATTTTGAATAGCGCTCTTTTGTCTTTAAAGCGTCGATATGAAAATAACAGGCTTTGTAACCTGTCAATATTCAATCACCCCTCCCTTTCCCTTAATCCTTACGTAATCAATGATCGCTTCCGCAGATGATATAATTAATATTAGTTCATTCCAATTACTGCTATGAGAATTATTTATTATTACTTCCAGTAGCATTATTTTCATTATTATTTTCGTGTTTAATATTTTTGATATCTATGTAAATATTACTGGAAAGTTGACTGTGTGGACCTCAAGGGTCGCACCTCGCGGCTTGTTTAATTTATGAAATAACTTCCAAGCGATACTAGGCAAATCCATTCAAAGGCAGGGTGTTTTTTAAGGACAAGTGATTTTTTAAAACTGTTCGGAAAAAAATTGGTCTCCACTATTTTTTTTAAACACGGCACTCTAAAAACTTCAAAATCTGTTTCAAGTGTGCAAATATTAATAAACTTTGATTGGCTTAACAACAGTCGTTCAAATTAAAGATATAAGGTAAAATCATTCATATGAAGACAAAAGAGCGCTAGCAAAAATGAATGCAGTTTTTGTTATTACGCCCACTTGAGAGGTTTTGTCGTGTGATGGTCATTTTGAATAGTTGCGTTCAAAATTGCCATCACTTCGGCATAATCGCTGGATTTGTATTTTTTCACGATTTTACATTTTCTGTTGGTCTTGAGAAACATTAAATATGCAGTCAAAAATAGGTTCAATTGTCTGTAAAAACTAAAAACGGAAAAGGTACGATCATTCGTGTGAACCCTTTTTACTTGGTGACTTTGAATGATTTTTTTTTATTTTTCATTTAATTGTTTTGTAATCACGAAAAATTTTTTTAACTGGTTTTTGTACAAAAATTGATAAAAATTCATAAAGTTTATAAACATTTATTATTGCGATGTGCAAATCAGGTTAAAAATTAATTTTTTTATGGAAAAAAATTTCAATTTTCCTCATTTTTTAAAAATTAAAACGACGGCTTCAAGGTTTTTTATAAAATATAAAAACATCACAAAAATGTTAATACGCGTCGATTGACATCTTAATGATGCAAATATTATATTTGTTTCGCGAGATATAATGACATAATGACCTTGAAAGTCATGATGACATTTAATGATTTTTTTATTTTCAATTAATTTTTTTTTGTTATAATGAAAAAAGGTTTGGCTGTTTTTTTTACAAAACTGTTTGGAGTATACAAATTTATTTATTTATTTCGCCAAAGCAAGGCAATCACAGTCAACATATAAAAATATAAATATATAAAATATACATTACAACAATATAATTAACCCTAAAATACGTGCTACATTCAACGTTAATTTATACTGTTGTATGCACGTCACAATTTAGGGATGGATAATGGAAGGGCTTTAGAAATGCTGGATTTAAAATTGAGCTTGGAGATGTTAAGGGAGTAGTGTTTGCTCAAAGTGTTAAAGATTTTACAGCATCTATTAACTGGTTCATTATCTGCATACTTAGTAAGATGCTGATATTCAGTTAGTAAACGTGTATTACGCGTACTTCTTACAGGCACATTAAGCTTTATTTTATTCGTCAAATACTCCACTTTAATGTGGCCCCTAATCACGTCAAAGGCGAAACAAGAGAACAACACTGTTCTTCTGGTTTTAAGAGTAGACAAATTCAGAAGCTCCAATCTAACCTCATAAGGAGGCAAAATTTGATAGTCATCAGGGCTATAAAGGTCTCTGAGAGCAAACAACAAGAATTGTTTTTGGACAGATTCTATTCTCGTATCATGAACTCCGAAAGGTGGGTTCCATACATTGCAGGCATATTCAAGTATTGGGCGAACCAGTGAGGTAAATAATGATTTAATTACCTACAGATTTTTAAACTCTTTGGCTCGTCTTTTAATAAAGCCAAGCTGTTTATGAGCTTTAGAGAGAATAGTATCGTAGTGCGAATTGAAGCATAGTTTCTTGTATAGGACAACTCCAAGGTCAACAATGTTTTCTTTCATATCCAATACCGTATTTTTGAGAACGTATGCATTGTTCAATATTGTGGTTTTACGGGAAAAAGCCATTAGAAAACATTTCCCAACGTTTAGATGTAGTTTGTTAACATCACACCATTGTTGGAGGGAAGTTAGTTTTGATTGGAGGAAAACAGTATTATATTGAGACTTAATGGTGTGATATATCTTCAGATCGTCAGCGTAAAGAAGATGTGATACGTCCGAGAGTTTTTCAGATAAATTTGATATAAAAACATTAAAAAGAAGAGGGCCGAGGTGACTGCCTTGAGGTACACCAGAGTGTATGAGAATCGGCTTGGACAAATATCACTGTAAACATTGATTACTGCCTTTTAAATTCAGGTGAAAAATTTATTGTTTTTGAAAAAAGCTTTTAATTTTTTGCACTTAATTTTTTGGAAAATGAAAAAAGGCTCCAACATTCTGTTGAAACTTTTGACAGAATCACATAACACCTTGATCGAGCAAATCCTATATTTTATTCGCGAGATATAGCGCACGACAGAAATGACCTTAAAACAACAAGTCCCCCCCCCCCCAACCGCCAGAGTGTCCCAAAAACTAATCAGCTCTTAAAATTGTAAAAACGCTTCGATTGGCAGCTTAACAAAGTCGATACAACTTTGTTTACGTGAGTTATGCTCGTAGAAAGAACTGTCCACGAACGTACCTACGTACACACACACACACATACATAAATCTCTTTTTCTAAAAACTATTTAAATATACTCTAAAAACCTCGAAACGTAAAGAAAAGTCGAAAATTTCAATTTCGATTTTCGAGGCGATTACAAGAACTTCCCATATACTGAGAAGGTAAAAAGCAGTAGACATTTATAATGAATTAAAATGGTTAATATGTGGTTTTGTATGCAAAATAAATGTTGTTTTAAGATGACGCGCAACATAAAAATAATGTGTAATCTTTCTAAGGTAAAATTGGTGAAATAGTAAATGTAAATTGTCCATGCAGCACTTATGGAGACTTTTAATGCAACTGCCACATACGGTCATCACGAAAAACCAATTTTGGTCGATGTTAAAACAAAAACTGCATTCAATAACTCTTCAATCTAAATTTCTCCAAAATGATACGCCTTTTTGTCATTCAAGTGTTGATATGCAAATAGCTTCTTACATAAAAATGCTTTGTTAAGCCCGTCCGATCGATCCGCGTAAAGATTCAATCAGATCTTTTCTCTTTAAAACCTTACGTAATCGACGCTCTCTGTATTGTTTTGATTTTTTATCATTAATATTATGTGTGTGTATCGTTGTTATTTTTATAGTTAGTGTGTATTGTTTTTATTTTTACAGTTATTATTTTTTATTATTATTGTTCTTATTATTAATTTGTTTAATATTTTCAGTATTTATGTAGATTTTATTAGGAAGTTGTTCGTATAAAATGCAATGGTCTCACCTTGCGGCACGTTTAATAATTTATCAGCGTAGGAAAATGTCAGCAAACCGTTTTGTATAATAAAATTTTCATAGACTGAGCTCATACTATGATTTATAGAATAGTAACCAGTGCTATATAAGCACATGAGCAGGGTTTGTATGCTCTATTAAACTGTTATTTGAAAGAGGTGGCAGGAATCCATACTACTTTAACAATCTGTGGCAGTCCCAGTAGTGTTTAACTATCTTGAGGAATATGCCGTTTACAAAACATAATTCATATTCCCACAAATCAGGGTTCCATCACCCGGTGCAGGGCGAATAATGTCTAAGGAAGCATTGTCCTACATACGTATGTTCATGTCAAAGTAAATTACCCGTTCGATGCTGACCTGCTGTGTATATTAGTGATGTATGTCTTACA
The DNA here is from genome assembly GCA_963942545.1 of Oxycera nigricornis. Lineage (NCBI taxonomy): Eukaryota > Metazoa > Arthropoda > Insecta > Diptera > Stratiomyidae > Oxycera > Oxycera nigricornis. The sequence continues at coordinate 32,545 of CAWWDL010000021.1, read as the reverse complement.
GTCTAGTATCGACTGAATTTTATATTAAATTAGATATCCGTCCTCCTGGTGCTTTTCAATGCTCAGGGTCGGATATGAAAAACGATGATGTGTACTTCAGTTGGTCCGCGGTTTTCATCACTGATGTTTGATACCCAACGTCTAAAGTGACAAGTGGTTAGTGACTAGAAACATTTTTACGCCTCATACCACGCTACCAAACCATCAAGCACGCGATTGAGAAACTACTTGCGCCTTAAAGGATAACAGGTGAGTGTGAACAAAAAACAAATAACGTTCAAGCTTATTGACATCATAGTAAACATTACTGGATTCCTACGAAAGCAAGTGAAACTTTCTGTGGACACATGAGTCAATAAACTATAGGCTACTATTTTTATTCTGTTTTCTTCGTTGAATGAGTGCTTGGAGCCTTTGATTACTTGTCGGTTGTTATGGCTCAGTTCAATGACTTAGCTTTTTGAGTGATTAACGATTGCAGAAGTATTCGAAATTGTGGGTCAAATGTTTATGAAATATTATTAATCAATGTTGTTGAATCAATTCAAATAGAGAAAATAAAGCTGTTACACTCAGATAAAGCGTCTTCAATCTACTAAAAATGTTTGAATATGATAACGGGTATAATTTTTTCAAGATAAAAGTATCATTTTTTTCTTATTTTTTAAATTAAAAAAGGTGGTTCTTAATTTCTTGAAAAGGTCATGCAAATGATATAACGATTTGATCGTTGTTACAAACATAGCATCAACAAATTTGAAATTAATTAATAATGTTCGTATCAATCCCTTTATCAGTACAACTTATATTCACCAGTATATGGGAAATTTTTGTAACCGCCCTTAAAGTCGAAATTGAAATGTTTAACTTATTTTCACGTTTTGATATCTTTAGAGTATATTTAAAGTGGTTTTGAAAAGAGATCTGTATGTGTGTGTGTGTGTGTAAGGAGGTACGTGCGTACGTACATGTATATTTTTTTTCTACGAGCATCTCGAGTAAACAAAGTCGTATCAACTTTTTTGAAGTGTCAATCGTATTTGCAATCTGAAGAGCTGAATAGTTTTTGGGAAACTTAAAGCTGGTGGTTTTTTGGTTTGGGAAACTTCGGTGTCGTAGTTTCTTTGTTTTGACCTCTGCAAGGTAATTTCAGTCATGTATCATGAACCAATTAATAGATTTGCATCGCTAAAGTGTCAATCGAACCGTATTTATATTTGCATGATTCTACCAAATTTCGGGGAAAAACTGTTGAAGCCTTTTTTTATCTAATAAAATGTGTGCAAAAATCAGGACAATTTTTCTAAAGAAAATTAATTTTTCACCGGGCTTGCACAACAAGCAATGATTGTTTATAAAATTTAAATACTCTAAACAATTTTTTTAAAAATATAATAAAACTTTTCTTCACGACTTCAAAAAAATTATATTAAAAAATAACAACATATTTTAAATAACACTATCAAAACGAATATTGTTACCTGATGTGCCTTATTTCAAAGGCATTGTTGTTATGCCAATCAAAGCGTGTTAATGTTTGCATAATTTGATTTTCAATAATTTTCACAGCGTCACACAAATTAAAATATATTTTTTTCAATAAATTTGTATTTGTGGTAAGCAACGTCTTGAGAGGTTAGATATTTTGAAAAAATCCTATTAAACTAAAAACACGTTTTTCATGATTGTCAAATATATTCATACAAGAACATATTTATAATGAAGATAAAATAATATTACATAACTTGACTTACAAATTGTTGTCATCATTATTATTGTTATTGGCCAGTGGAAAAGTTACGATATCGGCGATACGTTTGTAGCATTGTGAAAGCCTAGTGGCGGAACTGGAATATGGTTGGTTTGTTGATACCAAAAAGACATACATATACATGTACTGTCCTTTGCCGCGTGATCCTAGGTGGCACAAAATGAGGGGAGATCGATAATTATGCATGGTGACTGTTTTAAAGTAGGAACAAGATTCCTTGTGAATCCTTCCACTTATGAACGTATGAAATGTGGAAAATCAAACATCATATCGCTCATTTGCTGCAACAACGTCATAACACGAAAATCGTTAGTTTTGAGTTAATACCATAGGGATGATGATCACAATATGTTCTTTCAACTGGCAAAGAGTCATATCTGAGCTTTTCATATTTCACGTGAGATGACACTAGTGTCGTTTGGTTGCAGCTTCATTTTGTCTAGTATGTTCGTTGCAATACTGAATCATATCAGTTGCGAGTCTTCTATGAAGTAATCAACTGCTACAAGTTCTCTTGAATAGTGACATATTCATAGTTGTGACGATCTTCGTGCAAAGGTAAGATCACTTTTTATCGCGCCAGTATTATGAATAACGTATTATTTTCATATATGACGTTATGCGAGTAAAAGTCGGTGTGAGTTGTTTTACACCTATTTTCTGTTAAGGCGGTCTTGCAAAAAAGTTTTGTGCTTATTTTGGTACAATTTTGATTTAAGACGTTGTTGCAAATAAAAGTATTAGTTTTTTAGTCACACGTTTCAGAAGTATGTACTATTATGACACTCTTGTGCTAACTAGGATTTACTATTTATATTTTCCTCTGAAGTATTTTAATTTATGTCATTATTGTTTTGATAACTTACTCCAATTCAATATTTGAAACGAAACTAAATCATAAACAAAAACAAGCCGTGAGGTGCGACCCTTGAGGTCCACACGGTCAACTTCCCAGTAATATCTACATAGCTATTAAAAATATTAAACACGATAATATTTATGGAAATAATATTACTTTTAATAATAAAAATTTACCTCTCATAAAAGTTATTGGAATGACTTAATATTCATCGTAACATCTACGCGAGCATCAATTGATTACGTAAAAATTTTCGTGGATTGGTTTGATTGAATATTCACGTGGATCAATTGGAGGGAGGACAGGTTACAAAGCCTTTTCTACGTAATTGTTTATTGTCATATCGATACTTGAAGGACAAAACAGCGCTAACAAAAATGAATGCAGTTTTTCTTATTTCGCTCACTTAAAAGATTTTGTCGCGTGATGGCCATTTTGAATAGTTGCGGTTGAAATTGCCAGTACTTCGGCATAATCACTGAATTTGTATTTTACATCAATGAAACGTTTTGAGAAACATTGTTTATGCAGTCAAAAATAGGTTCAATTGCATGTAAAAAGTAAAATATATGTATCACAAATGATGACGGAAGTAACTGAAATTTTACGAATACTAAAGAACAAAACTCCTAAAAACTACAATTTTTTATTTGATGAAAGCTTTTCAAAGCATATGATCTTAAAAAGTGTTGACTTCAAAACATTTTTCCATTCAAAACGTTGATTATCACAATTGCAAATTTGATTTGATTTGTATTGGTTTTCAAAATTTAAGCAGTTTTTTCATTAAAAAAACACGGTTCTGTGAAGACTATTAAAAATCTCGGCAAATTATGCAAATAATAAAACTTTCATTGACTTTACAACAATGTCTTTAGAATAAGAGATTTGAGGTATAAAAATTCGTATGAACTCGTTTTACATGGTGACTTTGAATGATTTTATTTTTATTTTTTATTCAATTTGTTTTGAAATCTTGAGAAAATATTTTGCTGGTCTCTCTACAGAAATTGATAAAAGTTTATCAATTTTACAAACATTCATTATTGCGATGTTAATTTTATTAATTGTTAATTAATTTTTTTATAAAAAATAAACACTAATTTTCAATATTTTTTTATTAAATTAAAAAAATTGCTTTAAAGATTTTTTTTTAAATTTTAAAACATTAAAATGTTAATACGCGTCGATTGACACCTTAATGATGCAAAGATTATATTTGGTGCTCGAGAAATAATGAATGACATAGATGACCATGAAGGTCTTGATGACTTTTAATTTTTTTTTTAGTAACTTATAATCAATGGCATATTGTTTGTTTATAGCTCGATGCAGTTACTGCGACAAGTCACTTCATAAGAAGTATAACTTACATCTAAAATGTGAGTTTCCACTCCACCCAAGGGGTACCACATCCAGAGCGTTAACCGACTTTTAGTGATCGGTTTCCCCTTAAGTAGGTTCGCAAGCAACCGAAACTTAATTTTATAATTTGCCAAATAATAATTGAACGGTATGGTAAAAATGCATTGCACTCTAAATAAAAACTTTTGTTAAAACGTATGGAAATCATGCTAGCGAAACTACTTTTAGGCCTATTGCACTTTAAAAAAATAAATAACAATAAATAACAATAAAGAATGGTAATAATAATAATAAATAGTAATAAATAAAAGTAACAATAAAAGCAACAATGAAAACATCAATAAAAAATTCAGTCCCTGAGCTATTGACAACTGTAAATTGTTCTTAACACCCCATGATATTCAGCCAGAAAATCATAAAATCATTTCAAGTATCCGCGCTCTGGAAAAGGTAAAAGTTTTTTAGTCAATAACATTCGAACTATATGGTTTCTCATAATCCATACTTGATACCGCATTTGTTTCTCAGGATTTTTATTAAAACATAAAAGGGTTGCAAAATATATGGCAAATGCTCCACAATCAATTCCGTTACTTTGATGTTGAACTTTATGAAAAACATATTTTTGTTTGAAGCGATAAATTGCGTTCAAATAATCTATCTGATCATCTTCCAAACGATTTTTATTTAAACTATCATTAATGTGAACGTTTCCGTTGCCATCATATTTTGTGCAAATCCAGTGGCCTATGATGTCCGCACCCACACCACCACTGTATATAATTTGAATGTTATTGTGTGATCTATCTATTGATTGTAAATTACGCAAAAAGGACATCGTAAAGCATGTGTTTTGAGCGAAGTTGAATACTCCTCGCGAAGTTAGGTTTCTATTCATAATTTCTTGAAACAGATTTATATGATTATCGGTTAAATAACACTGAGGCTGCAAAATTTCTTGACATTCTGCTACTGGTACATTGAAACTGTAAGGCTCCGCGTTATTGTCTTGTTCATTATCATAACTAATGATATTGTCATTTATGTTGATATTTTTATCAAAACTATAAGCAATGCTGCTACCATGACTAATATTTATATTATCTATTTTAATGTTCTTATCAATGATGCTACTAGTTAAATCATGATTGTAATTATCCTTATCATTTTTGATACTGATGTCTTTGGCGTTAATTTTACTATTTTCACAATTATCAACGAAAGGCTTGTCGCCAAGAATAGCATATACTGGTTTATGATAGCTAAAGTACGTTTCATAAACCCCACAATTAATGTACTTGATGTTAGAAAAAATAACATCAATTTGTGTATAAAAATTTGTTGTAACACTGTTCGGTGGCAAAGTCGAGACTAATTTATGTTTCCCCAAAAAATTTACCAAATAGTTTTTTCCGTCAGCAACATGATTTACTATATTGAAATTAAAATCACCTATCAAAAGTGCTGGGCAATCAGTTGGTAGCTTCTGTATTAAAGTATTGAAAGTACTTTCAAACATAAGTTTTGTTGCTTGGGGAGATTTATAGCCACTAATTACGTAATAATCGTGTATTTTTATTACAAACAATAGAATATGCCCTTTTCTACTAGTATGTTGTTCGATTGAAATAGTTACAGTTTTTAAATTATTTTTCACGTAGCATACCAACCATCGATTTTGTTTATTATGATTAAATTTTATAGCAATACCGTAATTTTCAATTTCCAAATTATCTTGGTCGTTTGAAAGTGTTTCACTGAATATTAATATATCAGCTCGGTGAAACCATTTATCTTTATTGATGTGGATGAGTTTAGTTTTTAAGGTGCCAACATTTTGATAGATTATTTTTATTCCAGATACATTTTTTAAACTGTGATAAGATAATTTTAATTCTTTGTAAAATCTCAATCGCTGCAGTTCTGCTAGTGCAGGACTGTTAACTTTAGAATTTATATTTTTGCCCGGTAATTTAAATTCACCCAATATGAATAGCCCACATAATTTAGTCACTCGACTTAATGCAACGTAAAACATCGACAAAGTTCGTCGTTCAGTTATTGTAAAATCCAAGCAAATTTTATCATAAGTTTGACCCTGACTTTTGTGAATAGTTATTGCTTCTGCAGGGACGACGGGAAATTGATTCTTAATAACTTTATATTTGTCATCATGAACCATATTTATTTGAACCGAAATTTTTTTTATGGGCGTTAAAGTGTGATCTATATTATGTTTGGTCATATATTCATGATAAAGTGTTCTAGCTTTAACACCAACTCTCGGAAATTTAAACTTTAACCACAATATAGATGGTTTATCTTCCAATTGACATTCAATGTATTTCAAAACACCACAAGCACCATTTACTAATCCATCTTCAACATCGATATTAGTTACTACCATATATTTAATATTTACTTTTAGTTGAATATCATCAAGTAATTCACTACTATTGCTATTTTTCTTTTTCAATGATTGCAATATTAATTTTTCTTCATGTTCGTTCACGTCTTTTGAAAAAGTTACTTCAGCCGAAGAAGTATATAATTTACTTTTACTTTGAGCTATTTTCCTTGCATTGTAAGAACTTACATTAATATAAGTAGCATATAACCTTATGGCAGTTTCCGGAATATCAGTAACTTTTTTCATTTCTCTAGATTTAATTAATAGTACATCATTATCGGTCATTTTTCCAAGTGCTAAATTGTTTAAGGCATTCGTGAAAGACAAATCATCTTTCTGTCGCATTACCTCCGTTAGTTCGTAAAAATCAAATTGGTCCCAAAGGGGGTTTACATCAATAAATGGTGCCATTTCGTTGTGTTCTGAAACTTGATAAACAGGCCTATCACGCACAGGAGGCAACTGATTTAAATCACCTACCGCTAGTACAGATATGCCACCAAATGCTTCATTTATTCCAGTTATTTGCCTTAATCTCGTATTTACATGACCTAACATAGTACAGCTCACCATTGAAATTTCATCAATGATCAACAGTTTTAGCTTACTTAGCTTTTCTCGTATGGTATTTGTTAAATCACTAGATAATTGCGCTATATTCACCCCAAATTGGTTACATGGTAAAACAAAGGCAGAATGGAGTGTGGCACCATTGATTAAAAATGCTGCTTTACCGGATGGAGCACATAAAAGTACAACTATTTTATCTTTATCCCCGCCTGGTAATTTATCAAAATAGTCTGTTACCAACTGATATAACGTATTAATAACTGTACTTTTACCAACACCAGCCGGTCCACTAAGGAATATCTTGAATGGAGTTTTACCTATTTTAAAACAATTTAAAATATGCAAAGCAAATTCTTTTTGCTTTGTGTTTAGGTCTTTCATCATATTCCAAAGTTCAGGTTCTTGTACCCTCATTGGAATTGTATATCGCGTTTTATCTTTTGATTTTTTAGGTTTACTTTGAATCGATTTCGCGTCATCGCCTTGTTGAAAAATATCAACACATTGATCTTCAGGAAGCTCATCATCACAAAATTGCTCATCATTATCATTATTTTTGTTACAATTGTCGTACTCTACTTGCTCTAAGGCTTTGTCGATAGATTCATCACTGATTATTGAAAATTTTGCTTGATTTTCTATTATAGTTTTTATGTTATTATTATACACTGTTTTAGAATCAACTTGTTCAATTTCTACTTTTTCATTTCTCCAAGGCAAAAATAATAATAATTGTTCTCTATAGTAATTAGCTGGATCTTGCATTAACTTGTATCTTCGATATCTAATAATTGCAGATCTCTGTCGATTTCGTAAAATACTGTCACTGTTATGAGTAAGAATCATATCAATGTCATCATTTTCATCGTCATCATTTGATCTTTTACTTTTGCTTATTCCAAAATTAGCAGCATAATCGGCTAAACAAACACCATCAAATTTTTTATTTCTTTTACTGTAATTTTCAAAAACATCGACCATATATATCTCAGTGGAATCTTTCTGCAAAGACCTTAATGCAATTTCCGATTTTAACATAAATATTCGTTCTTCTATTGGGCTAGTATTAATATATATGGTCTTTCGACTCTTTTTAGATAATGGTAATGATAAAACGTGGTAAGCTGCTTCCTGAGCAGACGTCAAATTACTATTCAAAAAAACATTTGCAAGAGTGCGAAGTTTTTGTTTAATATTTAAATTGTTGTTATCACAGTCGGTAGCAGCTTCTCGCAATAGTTTTGATAAGCCACCTTCAATTTTGCTGATGTAGTTTGTCACATAGCTTATCACAGCATACTCATCGAGAATAAATTGCAAATCAATATTTGCTTCAAATAATTGCAAAATATCTTTATTATAAGAGTTGATACCTACTTCTAAGCTTGTTCTTTTCAAAAATACCCGTTTCTGCTTTAACGTACTACGTACTGCAAGAATATATTCTTCTTCAGTCATATCTAATATATCTAATATTTTTTCAAAACTAGCAAATTTTTTCTTGGCATAAAAGCTGCGCATCAATGTATCAATACTTTCATATGACTTTGGTGCAACTTCAGTCTCGGCAAGAGGTTCTAGTATCATAGTACTTTTCATTACTGGATAAGGAAAATGAAATCTACATTGCCTACTTTTTTTTCCTTTATAACATGTATGAGAAATTTTATGGATTTGAAATTTAATGTATTGATCATTTTCATCATATTTGCATGTGAGAAATTGGTCAATAAATTTGATCAGTTCTTCATTATTAGCACCTTTCTCATATTTTGGTGCATCTTTTAACCATAATAGCATATGCTCATGTGGACTTCCACGTTGCTGAAACTCCACTCGTTCATAACTGTCTTCGAGCACATACCTCCCAAAAACACTATCTTTTTGTTTGATGAGCCATATAAATTTGCTGACTTTATAATCAAAATACCTAGCACACGAAACAGGATCATTTCGGATCAAACTAGTTTTAATATTAGTATCTAGCTCACAAGCCTCTTTAATAGTCATTGTGCGTTTTCCTGGACTATATTTCATTATTGTCTGAATTAATTCGGGCCAATGTAATTCAGCCGCTGATAACGTTAAGAAAAATGTAGGTTTTCCTAATTGGCGAATCATCGCTAGTAATTCTTTTTTCTTTTGTTCCCAAAATGCTGGTGAAGAACGAATATATCTGAACATTCGATATCCATCATCGAATTTGACTATGTCTCTAATGATATCTGGATTTAATACATCCTCTGCCTTTAGTTTTTCATTAATATTTTTCTTTCCTTTTCTCAAACATATGTTGATGCTTGATAAACATGCCTTTTCTAATTTTTTCTTTGCACTAAACAAAACCCGCGATGGAATGCATGATCGGCGATCATAGCGTCTTACTTCTGACTTAATGCGATCTGCATAAGATACATCTTTAGGTACGCTCATTTCATGTCCTGCAAATATTTTGGGAAAGCATAATTCATCCAAATCGTCTATATTATGCCATGGAATTGGACGTTTGTTTTGTCCTGGGGCAATAATATTGACAATTGGTGAATGATTTTCTATGATATCCTTATTATGATCAACTAAGAGAACGTCGTCATTATTTATTTGCTGAATATTCATAAGGCTGGTGGATTGTTTCAAATTTTCTGTATTTTTAAGCTATTAGACTGAGAAAAGTCTCCTGGTAGTGAATTGAAAATCTCTTGATCAATGTTTTTAAAAAAAAATCTTCTTCTTTTGCAGTTAATTTTTCACTATTATCATTTTCTTCATTCATTAAATCTTTCTCATCGACAATAAAATCCACTTTGTCTTCAAGATCCAGATTCACTTAACGATCGAAATACTTTTCGTCAATCTTTACATCATATTTTTTGTACAGCGGTGTAGTAATAAGATACTTAAGAGCTTCACAAATCATTCCTGGCCTGACTGTTTCAAACATATAATCACTTTTGTGAAGTACATGTCTTTTTAATTTCACTTGAATTGTCTGCATATTATTAAATTTTCGTGGTAAAATTCGCAACATATCATTCACATCAATTTGAATGTTTACCACACTTCCTTTTAAACCTAATTGCGGATTCAATGCATACGGCTTTAATGCTCGAATTTGCATGAAATTTAATACTGGGGCTACCATCCTTTCTTCAAGATCAGTGAGCTCCGTAATAAATTTTGGTACATCAACGAACTTAAGTCCGTTACTTGTGGATAGTTTGTAAACTTTCCCATTATACGCGTAGTTTTTGCACGTAAAGCAGATATAGTCCGATGGATAGTTATTAATTTTTGATAAAAATTGTGAACCGCTTTTATTAATTATTTTTTGCTTATTTAACATTACAACGGAATGATTGAAAAACAGACCCTCACAACAACAACAAACAAATGAAGGTGTTTCTCTTCTAAATTTAATAAATTGATATTTCAAATTCGAAAATGGATCACATTCTTTTTTTTTCATTACATCTGTGTATAATTTATTACGAAAACGAATAAAATCATTTTCTCTATCTACCCTCAGTGTTTTTGCATTACTGATTAATTCACGATTTCGATATTCCCTATTTTCCCTTTTCTTTCTTATATATAGTTTACTTTTCAAATTTTCTTTACGTTTATAGTCTCGAAATTTTCTAATATTTTTCATTCTTCCCAAATTATTTTTACCTTCGCGTATTCTATATGCTCTCTGCAACCGCATTAATCTATTTCGATTGATATTTTTTAAAACTTCCTGCTTTTAGTATTCGCAATTTCTTCTCAATTTTTTCATCCGTATTATATTGTGAGCCCTTTCAAGATTTTTATACGATTCCGATTCACGTAGCGTTCGCATTCTTTTCTTATTTTTGATCGTTTCATTTTGTATATATTGCCATTTGTGGCGTAAAATTTGATTTCTTTTTATATTTCTCATCCGTTCAGTGACCATATACTTTTTACATTTTCTAAGCATTCTGATTCTATTGAAATTGCTTTTCTTGTCGTGCAACCGATAATTGATATTTTTCCTTAGTGTTCGTATTCGTTTTAGCGTTTTCGAATTTTCTCTTTCCTTGTGGTCCTTATCTTTACGCAATGTTTTGAGTCGGTTTTGAGTTTTGAGATTTTCCGTTTCCCGATATTTTTCATCCTTACGCAATGTGCTGATTCGATTTTGTGTTTTAAGGTTTTCTGTTTTCCTATATTTTTCATTTTTACGCAATGCACTGATTCGATTTTGCGTTTTAAAGTTTTCTGTTTTCCTATATTTTTCATTTTTACGCATTGTACTGATTCGGTTTTGCGTTTTAAAGTTTTCTGTTTTCCTATATTTTTCATTTTCACGCAATGTACTGATTCGATTTTGTGTTTTAATGTTTTCTATTTTCTTATATTTATCATTGCTACGCAATGTTTCAATTCGTTTTTTAGTTTTGAGGTTTTCTATTTTCTTATATTTCTCCTCTTTACGCAATATTTCGACACGTTTTTGCGTTTGATGTTTTTCTTTCTTTTTATATTGGACATTTTTGCGCAAAACTTCCATGCGTTTTTGCGTTCCAAAATTTTCTCTCACTTTATATCCTTTATTTTTCCTTAATTCATTCATTCGTTTATTTGCACTTTTACTTTTCATATTTTTGAAGTTTGTATACGAACGCAACTTGCGCATATACTCTCGTTTCTGATCGCGCCCGTTTTTCAATTTGTTAGTAACAACGAGTTTATTCATAATTTTATTTTTGTACGCTAATTTTGCTTTTTTATTAAGACCTTTCTGAGACAATGTTTTCGTTTTCATGATTACTATTGTTACTTTTACTATTTTTTGGTTAAATTTTATGTAAATATCTTTATTATTATTTAAATACTATTTACCTTTTTCAAACTTCCAAGCCAACAAACGCAGCAAAACAAACACAGAAACAACATTCACAAACTCACACAATTGAAAAAACAACGAGTATCTGACTCGAATTGGCTTTTTTATAAGATTTTCACGCACACACTTATGGGGGGGGGCGAAAATTTGGGGAAAATATCTATCACTTAAATAATTATTCAATCAAACGCATACGGCCACACTCGCATACACAATAGACAGTCAAATACGATTAATTAGTTTCACTCATACACCGTCCTATGAAAAAAATATCTAATTTTTTGCTCTACAGAAATCACACAACGTAAATCAAGGTATATACGTGACTTTCCCACGAGAAGAAAGTTTCGTAACTGATTTGGTTATTTAAACCTTTCGTCCAGAAAACATGTGAAAAGAAAATAATTATCATTTTCAAGGCAACAAAGTACCTGGATATGCACATGCAGACAGTGAATCATCCTTCAGCAGACAATTCCCAAAATAGAACATCTTTCTTTACGAATAAAATGTTTTCCGCGGCACAACCTAATTATTTCAAGGCGGTCCGGTAAGGACTTTCTATGGCCTGGGAATTTAGGGGCTGGACCGTGCCAGCCCACATGAACAGGTCATGACAAGAGTATGACCCAAATGGCACGAGATACATTCTGGTTAACACCAAATATGGCAAACGAAAATTTTAGTTGTAAACGAAACTGCACGAGCAGTTAAAATAATAATAATAATTGAAAAAAACTTATACTCTTGATCGATGACAATAATGTGCTTCCATCTCTGGAATCGTTTAATATAATTATAAATAATCTGATCAACAATTTATAAGAAATTAATGATATGTCCATTTCGAACCGTTTTGTTTGCAAATGAAAAGCTTTATTTTTTTACAATAGACGTTATCCACATGATGTAAATTTTTTAAAATTGAAGTGCGATATCCATTAAACGTTATATTAAACATTATTGCAATAAATGCGGGTGTGGAAATTGGCAATCATTGGAAAACAATCGTTGACATAAATAGAATGATTAGTTGCGTTGTAGAAAGGATTACGGCAAACTATTTTTTAACCTACGAGGGTTTTTTTTGGTAAATTTAGAAATAAATTGAACAAATCTGCGGCTGTGACGCAAATAAGCTTTTTAAAGAAACTTGTTTATATTTATGTAAATATTACTGGGAAGTTGACCGTGTGGACCTAGAGGGTCACACTACGCGGCTTGGTAATTTTCATATCGATACTTGAAGGACGAAACAGCGCTAGCAAAAATGAATACAGTTTTTTACTACGCCCACTGAAGAGATTTTGTCGCGTGATGGCCATTTTGAATAGTTGCGGTCAAAATTGCCAGCACTTCGGCATAGTCACTGAATTTGTATTTTTTCACGATTTTACAACAATGAAACGTTTTGAGAAACATTGTTTATGCAGTCAAAAATAGGTTCAATTGCATGTAAAAAGTAAAATATATGTATCACAAATGATGACGGAAGTAACTGAAATTTTACGAATACTAAAGAACAAAACTCCTAAAAACTACAATTTTTTATTTGATGAAAACTTTTCAAAGCATATGATCTTAAAAAGTGTTGACTACAAAACATTTTACCATTCAAAACGTTGATTACCACAATTGCAAATTTGATTTGATTTGTATTGGTCTACAAAATTTAAGCAGTTTTTTCATTAAAGTTAAAACACGGTTCTGTAAAGACTATTAAAAATCTCGGCAAATTATGCAAATAATAAAACTTTCATTGACTTCACAACAATGTCTTTAGAATAAGAGATTTAAGGTATAAAAATTCGTATGAACCCGTTTTACATGGTGGCTTTGAATGATTTTATTTTTATTATTTTTTATTCAATTTGTTTTGAAATCATGAGAAAATATTTTGCTGGTCTCTCTACAGAAATTGATAAAAGTTTATAAATGTTATAAACATTCATTATTACGATGTTAGTTTTATTATTTATTAATTAATTTTTTTATGAAAAAAAACACTAATATTCAATATTTTTTCATTAAATTTAAAAAATGGCTTTAAAGATTTTTTTTTAAATTTAAAAACATGAATAAAATGTTAATACGCGTTGATTGATTCTTTAATGATGCAAAGATTATATTTGGTTCTCGAGATATAATGATTGACATAAATGACCATGAAGGACATGATGACTTTTAATGATTTTTTATTTTTTATTTAATTTTTTCTGTAGTCATGGAAAAAAAATTTGCTGGATTTTTTAGACCAAGTGTCTGGAATATATAAATTTTATAAATATTGATTACTGCAACTTGATAATAAAGTTAAAAATTTGATGTTTTTGAAAAAAACTCCAATTTTTGGCACTTTTTTTAAAAAAATTAAAAAACAGCTCCAATGATTTTTTTAAAAATTTGATAAAAGAACGAAAATGTTAATACGCGTCGATTGACACTCTGATAAAGCCAATCGTACGTTTGGTTCACGAGATATAGCGCATAACATGGTTGACCTTCAAGGGGTGAAAACAGCAAACCCCCCTGACCGAAGTGTCCCAAAAACTAATCAGCTCTTAAGATTGCAAAGACGCTTCGATTGACACCTTAATAAAGTCGATAGGACTTTGTTTACGTGAGTTATGCTCGTAGAAAAACTGCCCGCGAACGCACGTACGTACGTACGTACACACACACACACACATACATACATACTTCTTCCTAAAAACACTTTATATATACTCTATAGACCTCAAAACGTAATGAAAAGTTGAAAATTTCAATTTCGATTTTCGAGGCGATTACAAGAACTTCCCATATACTGGGAAGTTAATAATATTATAACGAAGCATATCTTTGAAAGGTCAAGACTCTCGCTAATTCTATTTAAATATAAATCAATAAGTACAATTCACTTGACTTCATGCTTGTTGCTTGATTTCTAGTTAAAGAATCATGAACTCAAATAGTCGAGGAACAAAGCTGGTGTTAATGGCGTTGAAGAACCAAGCTAGAAATACAGAAAAATGGCAGATAAAGCATGCCTCGCACGCTTCTTCTGAATCACTTTATACTAGTTTAACATCTAAGGAAGACCCTTCAGTAGAAAATGGTATGTTATAATAAGCGAAAATTTATTTTTTGGCAACTATTTCTGTACTATAACATAGTATTATTAATTTTTAAGGGAATGTTTTATCTGCTACTAACCAATCAATTACAAGTTTGGAAGTTACGAGTAATCCTGCAAAAGTTGGGTCAAAATCAAGATCTTCATTGAGCTCAACTTCTTTCTCCGAAGATAATGAGGACTCACTCTCAGATATTACGTATTTACCGCCCAAAGTTAGCAGTGAGACTGACAGCGATGTTGGTAGCGAGAGAGACAGCGAAACAAACTCCAATAAAGGTGGCTGTGATACTCTTGCCGCTGACGTCGAAACTTTTTCGAATAGCTCGTCTATTTATCCTTAATCAGATGGCACTCTTGGATCTATTCTGAATACTCCCAGTTCATGTTCACTCTCCAACGCTCCATCTCCGATGATCACAAGTCCAGTTAAAAAAGGATTAAAGCGTAAACGGAATGAGAATAACTGGATTAGAAATGTGAATAAAAAGCTCCTAAACAATGGAAAGGCATACAAAATGCACACAACAGAAAGTAAACTCCGAAACGAGAGGAAAATGCGTCCTCCATGCACAGAAAAGTGTAAAGTAAAATGTGTCACAAAATTCATTCAAGGAGATCGAATGCGCATTTTCACTTCTTATTGGGACTTAGGTGATATAGAAAAGCAAAGACAATTCATTGCAAATAACATGGAGCCGATTCAGCCCAAATATCAATATGTACGTATCGGTGGTACAAGAAAGAAAAGGGACAACAATAATGCCTTTTATTTCCGTTCTAATGAACAGAAAGTGCGGGTATGTAAAACATTTTTTAAGAACACTCTCGATATACACGATCGCCCTATTCACACAGTGCATGAAAAACTTAATAGGCTAGCGACTGTTTTACTCGAGGAAGATTGTCGAGGAAAACACGGCAAACAAAAGAAAATTGACGATGGTTTGAGGACAGGTGTGAAGAAATTTGTCGATCAAATCCCGAAAATTGAAAGCCACTATACGCGTGCAAACACCAGCAAGCATTTTATTGACGGTAGCAAATCTATTGCCGATATTCATAGAGATTACGTGACTAATTGCAAAGAACAGAACATTCCATTTGTAAATTACGTGATGATTTATCGGATATTTACAGAGGATTTTAACATTTCGTTCTTTACACCAAAAAAGGACTTATGTGAAACGTGCTGCGCCTACAAAAATGCCGAGGGGGAAGAAAAAGAGAAGAAAAAGGAATATTATGATCAGCATCTAGTGGAGAAAGAATTGTCCAGAAAGGAAAAGATGCATGATAAGGAGAAAAACAATGCTACAGTGGCGGTATATGACTTACAAGCCGTTATGAAAATTCCTAAGGGAGATATTTCTGTCTTTTACTATAAGTCTAAATTAAACGTGTTCAATTTCACGATTTATGACTTAAAAAGCCACGAATGCGACTACAACATATTTATCTTTTTTTATACTTATCGAAAAATACCTTGTAACTTTTTTTGTCGAAATAAAGTACTCGTATGTCATGAATGTTAGTGTTACTATATCATTCTCATTTACTTCAATGTAGCGTTCTTTATTATTTCCAGTTGCTGAAAAAAATACTGTCATAAGTAAAAATTTGTATTAAACCTTGAGCAATCAGGCTTTTTGTTATTAACAAAAACGTCACAATTTAACTTATGTTGCACTAAAAAACTGATGTTAGTAGCAAGAACGTCATAAACGTGACTAGAGGTAATTCTGAGGTCAAGGGGAAGTTTTTGTGCACATCGAATTTATTCAATTTACATCCACAGCATTACCAGATATCACTTGGTTAAACTGTGCCAGTTTGGTATTTTAATATTAAAGATCCCTAAAATTACAACAATATGAAAGCTTCAAATGCACCTCCTGAAAAACCATGATTTTTGGGTTATGACGTTGTTGCAGCAAATGAGCGATATCATGAATTTAGCTCAAAGCCCAAAAAAATCTTGTATAACGGTTTTATTTGTGGCAATAACAATCCTTTAGTTTTGTTTTCCAACATTCATTTTTATTTTGAAATTCAGAACCAGATTTTTGATTGTTTTTTGTGAAATTTTGACAAGAATATTATTACATAGCTTCACTTACTATGGTTTGGAAAAGCCCGTTCTATCTAATTTGAACTTTTGCAATCATTGCTTCCCAAAATCAGATGTTGATGTTCTCATCAAATAACACAAAATAGTTTTTTATACTTCCAAGAACATTCACACAGAAACAATAAACCTGTATATGAATATATATAATGATTTAGGGAGCTTTCATTAAATATGTATGGATCATTTTTTAAATGTTTGGAGCTCATCATTCTAATGGTTTTTAGGGCTTCAGTTACTTCTTACGCTATTTTAAGTACGATTTTCTATGTTTTACATATAATCGGACATCGAATCTTTACTGAGCGTTACATGATGTTTTAAGATCAACTTTAAATTAAGAAACGATTCCTCGGGTTCGAAGGTAAAATAGTGAAACAGATAAAATGTTAGTTAATACTTTTCAAAATCATATGCTTTGAAAAGCTTCCATCATTTAAAAATTGTAGTAATTTTAGTAATTTATTCGTTTAGTTTTTAGGTGTCCAATAAGATAAGATAAGATTTCAATTCCTATTTTCCCCATTTTTTTGTAATATTTTATGTCACATACAATGAAACAGTGATTATTTACAACCTGTTCATTGGTTTTCCAGATCAACTGCAAAATAATAAATAATCATCAGTGTCATTAATGTAAAATGGTGGAGAAATACAGATTCAACGACTATGCAGCACCCATGGAAATTTTGGACGCAATAATTCAAAATAGCCATTATGCAATCAAATCTAGTTTAGTCTGTGTAGCAACAAAAACCGCATTCATTAACCCTAAAGTCCAAACTTCGTTTTTCCCCACTTCAACTAAACCCTCGTAAAGATTCAATCAAAGTTCGTTATCGAAAGTTTTACGGTATGAACGAAAGAATACTCTAATTAGATGATACAATTAATATAAGATGTTTTGTTTAGGTGTAGAGCTTTCAAAATAAATATTTGTTATATATTTTGTTGAAATTTAGCTATTATTTTGACGTAAGGTTTATTTCATTATGAAAAATTACCATGCAAAAATTTTCCCTAAACATTGAAAATTTATGTTCGAAACTCGCGCTCTGTGCGCCAAACTTAGATAGCACGGCATCCTATTTGCAGTGCTCATAATCATCCATCTGAGCAGCTCACAAGCGAAACGATGGAATAATTAATGTTGACGTATATACTATTGGATAATGTTCATCCAGGCGTGTAGATGGTCTTGGGACTGAGGATACAAATTTATCAATTCGACGACGTTCTAAACAGCTAAGCCTCTGTCTGTCCACTAAATGAAAAGTTTTGAGGAAAGATCTTGCACTGAAGCCATGTAAAACTCAACTAGTGCAGGAATTGAAACCCTTGGACCGTCGTTTGCGTCATATGTTCGGTGAATCGGCTGAGAATCAGTTCGAAGTTGAACCGCATATTGTCAAATCACTTTCAGCGATCTCAAATCTTAATGGTTCGTAAATAAGCAAAATTGCCGGTTTTGGTGCAACGATATTCTTCAAAAGGGTTTAAAAGCTCCATTACATATAGCGTGGTTTGCAGGCCGACAGCATAGTTGACCCTTTTTAACTTCCCAGTGGGAAGTTATTGTAATTGTGTCGATCTCGCGAATCTCAAGTTTTGACATATCTCCACTTTTTAAGGTCTCTAGAATTCAAATCCATCGTTTTTGGAGAGATGTCTGTGAGTGTGTATATACGTATGTGCGGATGTGCGTTTGGATTTATATTTCGTCTCGATTATCTCAACCAACCAACAATCACATTGACGTGAGACTGGTTTCATTCGACGCGTAATTACGTAACTTAGAACTGACTGAGTTTTCAGCAAAATCAGTTTAGCCGTTTTTTATTGAGAATAAAAAACTGAAAAAATTGCTTAATATTAAAACTGTTGAAACGCACTGTTAATTCGTGCCGATCCCAAATACCTTCATAGTAATATTATTATTATTGTGTGTTTTAGCAAAATTCTGATCAAATTTGTAAAAAATATGTAACTTGAAAAAAAAATCAAGATTATTTTTTAAATTCCAAACTTATATTATCAGGTTTGGGAGAATGAGAGGAGAGACGCTGATGCAGTTAATATTGGATATTGTTATAAGTAATTTAATATTGGATTTAGGATCTGGGGGATTTACGATATGGGAGATGTAGAATATGGAGGATTTAGGATATGGTGGATTTAGAATATGGGGGATTTTAAACCTGAGGGATTTAGAATCTGGGCGATTCGGGATCTGAGGGATTTTGGATATGGGGGATTTTTTGATCTGGGTGATTTTTGACCTGGGGGATTTAGAATATGGGGGATTTTGGATCTGGGGGATTTTTGATCTGAGGGATCTAGAATCTGGGGGATTTAGGATATGGGGGATTTAGGATCTGGGGGATTTAGGATCTGGGGGAATTTGGATATGGGAGATTTTTTGATCTGGGGGATTTTTTGATCTGGGGGATTTTTGATCTGGTCGAGACTTTGGTAGATGACGAGGGCGGCGTCTTCCACTATCAAATGGCTTTTATGGCTAAAAAAATTAAAAAAATTCAAATCTGTAAATGGAACCAACGTTATCGGTAATGCCGATCGATACCGCACATCCGCACATACGTACATACACACTCACAGACATCTCTCCAAAAACGATGGATTTGAATTTTAGAGACCTTAAAACGTGGAGATATATCAAAATATGGGATTCGCAAAATCGACCCCATTACAATAACTTCCCATAGGGAACTGGGAAGTTAAAAATAATTATAATATTTTAGAATAATAATAGAATATATAAACATAAAAAATAAAAACAAATCATAGTTTCTTTATCCACCCCACTGGACAGTTAGTCGTGTGTACCATAAGGATCGCACCTAGACCACATTTTTTCAAATCTGTAAATGGAACCAACGTTATCGGTAATGCCGATCGATACCGACAAACGATTCGGATTTTTTTATTTCCATCATCAGTGCCAATCGTCTGAGGGACAAACGATTCTAGCATGATGGAACACACGTAACATGCCACACAGATGTGAAACCATTAATTTATTGGACCAAATCTTTGGTGAACGAATCATCTCATGAAATGAATGTGAACTAGCCGCCTGGATCATTGGTTTTGACTCCATTGGACTACTTTTTGTGAGAAAACGTCTAAACACTTGACTATTCTGATGAAACATCAACTATTAATGACTTGAACAACCAACATTCGACGCGTTATTGGCAAAATATGGTCTGCTATGCTGGAAAAAGTGGTGCAAAATCCGACAGGATGGCCTTCGAAAGTCGCAGTCGTGGAAGGAAGAAAAAGTTTTATTACACTAAATGCCATGAAATTTGCAAGCTAATAAAGTCAAACATTGGCAATTTCAATAATTCATCTGTGTTATATTTGTTTAGAAAATTCTATGCCTCCAAAGACATCCTTCACGATATCCAATGTGCGAGACTATAATAGTTTAGTCGATTTTTCACTAGGCTTTACTTTTGACTAAGTCTCTATCTTTTTTTAAAATGATAACATGAATATAACTTTAATATCAAAAATTTAAGCCAAAAATTCAAATATCAAAGATTACAAAGCATATGATTATTGTAGAAGTTATTTTTGATGTCAAGTTAGTAAATTAGTGATGGTTTTACCTTCTTCCAAGACATCCGTTCAATAGTTATTGTTCCTTTGAATACTAGTCCATTAATCAAGAGCTCAACATACAGTTATTTAATTTGTTCGTATACCTTTTTCCTCCTTGTCACTGAAGGAAGGGCTCGTGCTTTCTTCAAAACACATACATATATAAATGTCTCTTGCCTTTCTACAACAGAAAAGTCTCCATCATACCGACAAAATGGTGCTTTTGAATCTCAGTGGAGTTATATAGAATCAAAGCTAGCATTGAAAATGAGGCCACAATAATTACTAGAGTTCGAATCCGGACTAAACCTGAAAAGAAAT
Source organism: Oxycera nigricornis (assembly GCA_963942545.1). Lineage (NCBI taxonomy): Eukaryota > Metazoa > Arthropoda > Insecta > Diptera > Stratiomyidae > Oxycera > Oxycera nigricornis. Next base: position 11,506 of record CAWWDL010000021.1, on the reverse strand, counting down.
TGTGTAACAACAAACTGCTGGATATTTTCATGGTAGGGGAAGACATAGAGTGAAGCAAGTCTCATTGAATTTTCGATATTCTGGGTAACACTACCGTACATGTCCTTTCTGTTGGTATCGAAACTCGAAATATATCCGTCACAATTTAGCTTCGTATGGTACTAGACATGTATTCATTCTAGGCCCTTCTTGTTAGTTTCGTTCATGGCTGCATATGTGAAAGCATGGCTTTTTACGAGGATGATTCTTAAAGCATAAGATAGAAAAAACAACGATCAGGAAGTCTTGTCCTTGTTATGTAGGCTCAGGAGATATTCATTTTCTTTGTGAAAGCCAAGTGGTCAACAAGTGAAAAGTTTTCATTTAGTTCTTACAATAGTTGTTACATTTGTGCAGTGCAGTTTGGTAGTATCTTTCTCTAAGTGACAACTCTTCGCTCCTTCCAGTGAAGTGAACTAGTATTATGTCCAATAATGGTTGAGGAATTGTTAGAAAACGTGGCAAACATCGAAACTAAGTATGATGTAAGTTTTTGTCAGTTTTATAATAGATTACTTGATGGATTTTTTACAGTTCTTCACATGATTCTTTGTAAGTGAAATGTATATTCACATAGCCAGTTCTAATATGTTTTAGTGAAAAAGTTATTAACTTATGTATCAGTGCATTAGTAAGTAATACATTCAATGTGAACATAACGTTATTTTACTACTAAGCATTGAAGATATTTTAATTCAATCTTGTTTTGTCAGTGGAAATGAGACTTTTGTTAATGAAGGCCATGAATCAAGGCATTCATTGCTCAAAACTTTTCTCGAAATGTTCTTATGAAAAGAAAACTTTCAAATACGCCGACTTCAAATTATGTTGCATCGACAAATGAAAAACAGAATGTTTTGAAAAGGACTACAGCTGTTTTGGGGCTAGTGTTACAGTTTTGATTTCTAATTTTGCAGTATATGAAAAAACAGAACAATACTTCAGTATTTAAAAATATGGCAATTTTATTTCCACATCATTGTCAAAACCGTATTGCAATATTTAAAAACTATTCTACCACCAAAATAGTAATGAATTCTAGAAATATTATCCTGATTAATAGAAATCTGTGATAACCACAGTTCCCCAAAGAAAAGTCGGACAAATGGGCTATATAAGTCAGTTTATGATGCGCTTCCTTTTCAAATGCAGCAAAGATGTAATTAATTAGAGGTTTGTACAAAAAATGTTAGTAATGTAATTCACTATCCCAAAAAATTGAACAAAGCAAAAATCATGAAAAGACAAAAACATATATTGGCTGTAAACTAAAGCTGAAAATCGCTTGAGAATCAAGTTCTTCTGATCAATAAAAAAATTTATGAAGTGAAGCTTTGTTACTTCATAAATTGGACGAACTAATTTCATATTGAGTATTTTAGCATATTTTCACCTGGGTAGATACAATGAGGAACTAATCAAGAACTAATCAAGCCTGACATTTCAGTTAGAGGAATAATTCTTATAGCTTCGATAGCTTATTTCTTGGGTAAGGACATGATATAATTATTAATTACTTTATTAACTTCCCCAGTATATGGGAAGTTCTTGTAATCGCCTCGAAAATCGAAATTGAAATTTTCAACATTTCTTTACGTTTTGAGGTCTATAGAGTATATATAAAGTGTTTTTAGAAAGGGAGATGTATGTGTGTGTGTGTGTGTGTGTGTACGTACGTACGTACGTACGTACGTTCGTGGACACTTTTTCTACGAGCATAACTCACGTAAACGAAGTCGCATCGACTTCGTTGAGGTGTCAATCGAAGCGTCTTTGCAATTTTAAGAGCTGATTAGTTTTTGGGACACTTCGGTCGAGGAGGTTTGTTGTTTTGCCCCTTTGAAGGTCATTTCTGTCATGCGTTATATCTCGCGAACCAAACATACGATTTGCATGGTTAAGGTGTCAATCGACGCGTATTAGCATTTGTGTGAATTTATCAAATTTTGAAAAAACTCGTTGGAGCCGTTTTTTATTTAAGAAAAAAAAGTGCAAAAATTAGGTTTTCATAATAAACAATAAATTTTTAACCTGATTTACGGAAGACGGTATTCAATTTTTATAAAATTTATATACTACAAGCAATGCTTGAAAAACTTCATCAAAACTTTTTCTCATGGTAACAAGAAAAATTAAAAATCATTAACAGTCACCATGATCTGCAAGGGCATTTCTTCCATTCACTATATCCCACGCACCAGATATATTATTTGAATCATTAAGGTGTCAATCGACGTGTTTTAAAATCTCTTTGATTATTTAATGTAATAGAAGAAAATGCGAAAACTTAGGGTTTTTTTCATTAAAAAATATTTTTTTAACCTGATTTGCACAACACAGTAATAAATGTTTATAAAATTTATACATTTTATAAAAAAAAATCATTTAAAGGTACCATATGAAAAGGGTTTTTCCGAACCTTATATCTTTTATTCTGAAGACTTTGTTGTAAAGTCAATCAAAGTTTTAAAATGTTTGGATAATTTGAGCAGATTTTTAATAGTTTTTGCAGTCTTTTAATTAAAATAAGCGGCTTAAATTTTGAAAACCATCAAAATTTCAATCAAATTTGCATTTGTGGTAATCGATCATCATCATCCATCCACCAAAAGCCTTGCGTAATCAATAGATGCTCCCGTAGATGATATGATTCATATTAACGCATTCCTGTTACTGCTATGAAAACCTCTCATTGTTATTACTTAAAGTAGTATTATTTTCAAAATTATTATTGTGTTTAATATTTTTAATGTTTATCTAGATATTACTGGGAAGTTGACCGTGTGGACCTCAAGGGTCGCGCTTCGCGGCTTCTTTTCCAAAGATATTCATATTTATTAACAATAAATTATATTCAAAACGAAATGGAGAGATAAAGTTCGATTTTGTTACTTTTTACGAGCCGCGAAAGAAACTGTTTTACCGATTAAATGAGATGCGTTTAGTGGAGTGGAGTGAAAGAAGTGTTTTGAAGAAGAGCAAATAAGAATGAATGAAATTGAAAGTTGCAAGACGATTGCGGATACCTTTTGTTCAAAAATTGATAGTTTCATAAATGGACTTGAAATTCTAAACCCATAAATCGCAATCTAAACCTCAAATACGCAGCTATCGAACCATGTTAAATGTTAAGTCATAAAAAAGATCATGATAAAGTGGTAACATTTGAATTCTATAATAAAATAAAAGAGATAAATGAGAACGTTACTAAAGGTATTCTTACACTCAACTCCAGGAACATGATAAAACATTTAAAAATCAAAATCCAAACAAAAAGTTGTTAATTTTCTGTTAAAACAAAATGTTAAATACATTTTTTTCTGTTTGTATACTTTTAATTTGGAAATTTCAACCGTGGAAAAATCAGTGTCGAAAGAAAGTTTTACGGAGGGAAATTGTAACAAGTTGTACCATCAAAGCAGTTTTTGGTTTCAAAAGTACAGACTTGACAATGGAAAATGTTCAATAAAAAATAAATACAAAACTCAATTGTTCATAATATTTTTCGTTGCATTAATGGTTTCCGAAATAGCAACAAAAAACTTTAACTCAAGCTGGTGATTAGTACTGACCATTTGCAAGGTGAAGCAAGTAAGACACGACAACTAGAGGTTAAAATTTTTGCTCTATGAACTAAACTGAAATGCTCAATAATTTGGCTATTTTCAATTTTCTTGGGCGACGCTAAATTCCATTATGTTTTTCGACATCAAAGTTTTGTACCATATACTTGTAACAGATATTGGCTTAGCATAAATGCAAAATAAAAACAAGCCGCGAGGTGCGACCATTGAGGTCCACACGATCAACCTCCCAGTAATATCTACATAAACATCAACAACATTACAACAATGAGAGGTATTCATAGCAGTAAAAGGAATGAGTTAAAATGAATCATATCGTCTACGGGAGGGTCCATTGATTACGTAAGGTTTTTGGTCGATGAGGACAGATTGAATATTCACGCGGATCAATCGGTGGGGGCCTTTTTGGTGTTGAAAATTTTTGTTGGTTTTCAAAATTTAAGCATTTTTTTTAATTAAAAGACTATATAAACTATTAAAAATCTGCTCAAATTATGCAAATATTTTAAAACTTTGATTGAATTTACAACATTTTTTAGAATAAAGAATATAAAGTAATAGCATTCGTGTGAACCCTCTTTACATGGTAACTTTGAATGATTTTTTTATTTTTAATTTAGTTTTTTTCATAATCATGGAAGAAAATTTTGCCGGTGTCTCTTCAAAAACTAATGAGAATGTATAAATTTTATAAACTGGTATCACTGTGCTGTGCAAATCAGGTTAAAAAAAAATTTTATAAAAAAAAACCATAATTTTTCGCATTTTCTTCTATTAAATTAAAAAAACGGCTGAAACGAATATTTATATTGTTGAAAACTTTACAAAGATGTTAATACGCGTCAACTGACACCTTAATGATCCAAATATTATATCTGGTTCGTGAGATATAGTGAATGATAAACGGCTCCAAAGATTTTTTTCAAAATGCGACAGATTTACAAAAATATTAATACGGGTACAATGACACCTAAACGATGCAAATCCTATGTTTGATTCGCGAGATATAACGCATGACAGAGATAACCTTGAAGAGCATGATGACTGTTAATGATTTTTTATTTTTTATTTGACTTTTTTTGTAATCATGAGTAAAAATTTTGATGACATTTTTATAAAAACTGTTTGGAGTATGGAAATTATATAAACTTTGATTACTTGGACTTGATAATAAGGTTAAAAATTTATTGTTTTTGAAAAAAAACCAATTTTTTGCACTTTTTTTAAAAAATTAAAAAACACTTCCAACGATTTTTTTAAAACTTGATAGAATGTCATAAATGTTAATACGCGTCGATTGACACCTTGATCAAGGAAATCGTATGTTTGGTTCGCGAGATATAACACATGACAGAAAGGACCTTCAAATGGGAGAAACAACAAACCCCCCTGACCGAAGTTTCCCAAAAACTAATCAGCTCTTAAGATTTCAAAGACGCTTCGATTGCCTCCTCAACGAAGTCGATACAACTTTGTTTACGTGAGTTACGCTTTTTGAAAAAACTGTCCACGAACGCACATACGTACGTACGGACGTACGTACGTACATACATACACACACACACACACACATACTTCTTTCTAAAAACACTTAAAATATACTGTGAAGACCTCAAAACGTAAAGATATGTTGGAAATTTCAATTTCGATTTTCGAGTCGATTACAAGAACTTCCCATATACTGGGAAGTTAAAAATCATTAAACGTTCAAGGTCATTTACGTCATTCATGATATCTCGAGAACTAAATATAATCTTTCCATCATTAAGGTGTCAATCAACGCGTATTAACATTTTTATGATATTTTTATATATTAAAAAAATCGTTAAAGCGGTTTTTCTAATTTATTAAAAAAATGGAAAATATGTGTTTTTTTCATAAAAAAATTCATTTTTAACCTGATTTGCACATCGTAATAATAAATGTTTATAGAATTTATACACTTTTATCAATTTTTGTAGAGGAACCAGCAAAAACTTTTCTCATGATTACAAAAAAAACAAGCCGCGAAGTGCGACCCTTGAGGTCCAGACGGTCAACTTCCCAGTAATATCTAGATAAACATTTAAAATATTAAACACAATAATAATTTTGAAAATAATACTACTTTAAATAATAATAATAAGAGGTTTTCATAGCAGTAAAAGGAATGAGTTAATATTTATCATATCATCTACGGGAGCACCCATTGATTACGCAAGGCTTTTGGTGGATGGGTGATGATGATTGATTACCACAAATGCAAATTTGATTGAAATTTTGATGGTTTTCAAAATTTAAGCCACTTATTTTTATGAAAAGACTACAAAAACTATTAAAAATCTGCTCAAATTATCCAAACATTTTACAACTTTGAATGACTTTACAACAAAGTCTTTAGAATAACAGATATAAGGTAATATCATTCGGAAGAACCCTTTTCATATGGTAACTTTGAATGATTTTTTATTTTTAATTGAATTTTTTTCAGAGTCATGAAAAAAGTTTTGCTGGTTTCTCTTCAAAAACTGATGGAAATGTATAAATTTTATAAACACTTATTACTGTGTTGTGCAAATCAGGTTAAAAAAATATTTTTTATGAAAAAAACCCTAAGTTTTTGTATTTTCTTCTATTAAATTAAAACAACCGCTGAAACGGATTTTTATAATGTTAAAATAATCAAAAACATGTTAAAACACGTCGATTGACCTTTTAATGATGCAAATTATATATCTGGTTCGTGAGATATAGTGAATGGAAGAAATGACCTTGAAGAGCATGATGACTGTTAATGATTTTTTATTTTTTATTTAATGTTTCTGGCTATCATCAGCAAAAGGTTTGATTAAGTTTTTTCAAACATTGTTTGAAGCATATAAATTTTATGAAAATTGAATGCTGTCTTCCGTAAATCAGGTTAAAAATTTATTGTTTATTAAAAAAACCTAATTTTTTGCAGTTTTTTTCTTAAATTAAAAAACAGCTTCAACTATTTTTTTTAAAAACTTGAAAGAATCACATTAATGTTGATACACGTCGATTGACATCTTAACCATGCAAATCGTATGTTTGATTCGCGAGACATAACACATGACAGAAATGATCTTGAAAATCATGATGCCTGTTAATGATTTTTTATTTTTTATTTAATTTTTTACGTAATCATGAAAAAAAGTTTTGATGTTGTTTTTACAAGCACTGCTTGAAGTATATAAATTCTATAAAAATTGAATACTGTCTTTCAAAACTCAGGTTAAAAATTTATTGTTTATTTAAAAAAACCTAATTTTTTGCACTTTTTTTTTAAAAATCAAAAGACGGCTACAAGAATTTTTTTAAAAACTTGATAGAATCACATAAATGTCAATACGCATTGATTGATCCCTTGATCAAAGAAATCGTATGTTTCGTTCGCGAGATATAACGCATGACAGGAATGACCTTCAAAGGGGCAAAACAACAAACCCCCCCGACCGAAGTATCCCAAAAACTAATCAGCTCTTAAGATTGCAAAGACGCTTCGATTGACATCTTAACGAAGTCGATCGGACTTTGTTTACGTGAGTTATGCTCGTAGAAAAAAGTGTCCACGAACGAACGTACGTACGTACACACACACACACATACATCTCCCTTTCCAAAAACACTTTATATATACTCTTTAGACCTCAAAACGTAAAAGAAAGTTGAAAATTTCAATTTCGATTTTCGAGGCGATTACAAGAACTTCCCATATACTGGGAGGTTAATTAAATTAAAAATAAAAAATCATTCAATGTCACCATGTAAAAAGGGTTCATTCGAATCATTATACCTTAAATCTCTGATTCTAATGACATTGTTGTAAAGTCAATCAAAGTTTATTATTGTTTGCAAAATTTGAGCAGATTTTCAATAGTCTTCACAGCACCATGTTTTAACTTTAATGAAAAAGCTGCTTTGTAACCAGTACCCCCCTCCGATTGATCCGCGTGAATAAGCAATCAAAACAATGCACGAAAATCCTTACTTAATCAATTGACGCTCGCATAGATGTTATGTTGAATATTAAGTCATTCCAATAGCTTTTATGATAGGTAAATTTTTATTATTAAAATTAATGTTATTTCCATAATTATTATCGTGTTTAATATTTTTAATATCTATGTAGATATTACTGGGAAGTTGACCGTGTGGACCTCAAGGGTCGCACCTCGCGGCTTGTTGTAAGAGCAATCGACTCCCTGTAACAACGTCTATTAATATGTTTTGTATCCACCGAATAGAAGGGAATTATCATATTTACAAAGTTTGCATTATGATTGTATTGGTTCAAAATTATATGGGACCCTTTTAGTCGCTATGGAAATAATTGTATAAACCCGATTTATTATACCTCGTAGATACGCGATTTCTATCTCACGTAGCTTACATTATTAAAGGAAACTTGACGGAAAGGTTCAGTTCCATTGAAAAATAGTTGCAAGTTTTAGAAACCGTCGTGACGAAGCGACTGAACCAGCTTGTGTCTCGTGATGTCCAATTTGGATAGTTGCGTCCAAAATTTTCAAGGGTTTAAACATTGCGTAGGCATTATTTCACCATTTTTCATTAACGAAACTAATAACTATTTTTAGATTTGCAGTTGATCTTGAAAGACATTGAATATGTAGTAAAGAATCGCTGTTAGTTTGTATATTTAAAATATATGAGTATAAGAGAAGATGAGAGTAGAAGGAATTGAAATCTTACATACCTTTAAAAACAAACTATAAAAGCTTTCTAAAGCATATTATTTTGAAAAGTCTACCATTATATCTGTACTAGTACACCATTTAACTTTAGAACACTCATAATCACTTCTTATTTTGAAGTTGATCTTAAAACAACCTAATTTTTTTCAAATAAGGGAAGAAGTAACTGAAATTACAATAAATGAACTCCAAACATTTAAAAATGATCCTTACATACTCGTATTTAATGGACGCTCACTTATTCGCTGTAGATTGTTTATCGTTTCAGCGTGAATATTTTTTGGACGTTTAAAAAACTATGATGTTTCATTTGATTGCATTTTGGATAACAATGATTAAAAAAGTTCAAATTATATGAAGGAAACATTTTATAGAAACCACTCCATTAATAATTGAAATTTGATAAGAATAATTTTATCATTAATTCTTTCATTAAAAATATTCTTCTTCTTAAATGAATATGTTTGCAATCAAAAACTTTGGTTTTTGGGTTAATGAGATACGTTCAAACTATTTTGCCTTTCTATGCGATGAATTAAGCAAATTTGAATACGTTTCGATTGGTTTTAATATTAAGAGAGATCAGGTAATATTATTCGTATCAAACCTTATATGCATAGTGACTATTAATGGCTTATTCTTGTTCTTTTAACTGGATTTTTCGTGAAGTCATTAACGGTACTACTACTACTACTTTTTTAACTTCCCAGTATATGGGAAGTTCTTGTAGTCGCCTCGAAAATCGAAATTGAAATTTTCAACATTTCTTTACGTTTTGAGGTTTTTAGAGTATATATAAAGTGTTTTTAGAAAGAAGTATGTATGTGTGTGTGTGTGTGTATGTACGTACGTACGTATGTGCGTTCGCGGGCAGTTTTTCTACGAGCATAACTCACGTAAACAAAGTCGTATCGACTTCGTTAATCGTCAATCGAAGCGTCTTTGCAATTTTAAGAGCTGATTAGTTTTTGGGACACTTCGGTCGGGGGGTTTGCTGTTTTCACCCCTTGAAGGTCAACCATGTTATGCGCTATATCTCACGAACCAAACATGCGATTTTTATCATTAAGGTGTCAATCGACGCGTATTAACATTTTAGTGATTTTGTCAAATTTTTCAAAAAATCGTTGCAGCAGTTTTTTTAATTTTTTGAAAAATAATGCAAAAAATTGGGTTTTTTTTTTCAAAAACATCAAATTTTTAACTTGATTTTCAACACGCAGTATAAAATGTTTATATAATTTATATACTCCAAAAAGTTCTTGTAAAAAAACTACCAAATGTTTTTTTCATGATTACAAAAAAAATTAAATAAAAAATAAAAAATCATTAAAAGTCATCATGTCCTTCATGGTCATTTATGTCAATCATTATATCTCGAGAACCAAATATAATCTTTGCATCATTAAAGAATCAATCAACGCGTATTAACATTTTATTCATGTTTTTAAATTTAAAAAAAAATCTTTAAAGCCATTTTTTAAATTTAATGAAAAAATATTGAATATTAGTGTTTTTTTTCATAAAAAAATTAATTAATAAATAATAAAACTAACATCGTAATAATGAATGTTTATAACATTTATAAACTTTTATCAATTTCTGTAGAGAGACCAGCAAAATATTTTCTCATGATTTCAAAACAAATTGAATAAAAAATAATAAAAATAAAATCATTCAAAGCCACCATGTAAAACGGGTTCATACGAATTTTTATACCTTAAATCTCTTATTCTAAAGACATTGTTGTAAAGTCAATCAAAGTTTATTTATATTTGCATAATTTGCGGTGATTTTTAATAGTCTTCACAGAACCGTGTTTTAACTTTAATGAAAAAACTGCTTAAATTTTGAAAACCAATACAAATCAAATCAAATTTGCAATTGTGGTAACCAACGTTTTGAATGGTAAAATGGTTTGTAGTCAACACTTTTTAAGATCATATGCTTTGAAAAGCTTTCATCAAATAAAAAGTTGTAGTTTTTAGGAGTTTTGTTCTTTAGTATTCGTAAAATTTCAGTTACTTCCTTCATCATTTGAAATACATATATTTTACTTTTTACATGCAATTGAACCTATTTTTGATTGCATAATCAATGTTTCTCAAAACGTTTCATTGATGTAAAATCGTGAAAAAATACAAATTCAGTGATTATGCCAAAATGCTGGCAATTTTGACCGCAACTATTCAAAATGGCCATCACGCGACAAAATCTCTTCAGTGGGCGTAATAACAAAACTGCATTCATTTTTGCTAGCGCTCTTTTGTCCTTCAAGCATTGATATGAAAATAACAAATAACGTAGAAAAGGCTTTGTAACCTGTCCCCCCTCCGATTGATCCACGTGAATATTCAATCAAACCAATCCACGAAAATCTTTACGTAATCAATTGACGCTCGCGTAGATGGTACGATGAATATTAAGTCATTCCAATAGCTTTTATGAAAGGTAAATTTTTATTATTAAAATTAATATTATTTCCATAATTATTATCGTGTTCAATATTTTTAATATCTATGTAGATATTACTGGGAAGTTGACCGTGTGAACCTCAAGGGTCGCACCTCGCGGCTTGTTATTAAGAAACAGCCATAACGATTTTTTTTACAGTTTGACTGAATCAAATGAAGGCTAATTCGCTACGTTTGACAATTTATCCACATAAATCCCATGTTTGGTTCAGGAGATATGGCGTATGATAGAAATGACCTTGGAGGGGTCAAAAAATTCCCACCCGAGGTTTCCCAAAATCTAATCAGCTTGGAAGATTGCAAATACGCATCGATTGATTTCTCAACGATATAAGTACAACTTTTATACCAACACACACACACTGATTTATTTCCAAAAACAGCTGAACTATGCTCAAAAAACTTCAAAGCCTAAAGATATATTAAACATTTCAAAGTCGGTTTTCGGGACGATTACAAGTTTGATAGTTGACATAAAGTTAATAAGTTAAATAATTTTTTAAAAACTATTTTTCCAATTTTGGAGTAATCAAAGCATATTGACATGAATATTCTGAGAAATTTCAAATTATTTTGTTATTGCCCTCATTTGATTTTTTTCAACGTTGGGAGGTGGAAATCTTCAAAAGATACCGATCAGCTCCTGTCTCTCGGCATGCCGGACTTCTACCGACTAAAACCACCTCCGTTTCCT